>LGRX02001224.1:0-73210 GCA_001247695.2 Cymbomonas tetramitiformis | reverse complement strand
TGTATGCTTATGCGTATGTGCGAGATGCTGTAGTGAGCACAATGTGTGTGCTTGTGCGTATGCTTATGGTGGGATGCTTTGAATATGGCTTTGGGCGCACACTCAGCTGGGCACTGCCGAGAGTGCGCCCACCTCGAGGCGGTCAGGGATTCAACCTGAGCTGACCGGTGGCGAACCGGTCAGGCTGCCGCCCCTATCACGTGAGACGTGCTGTGCGAGATGCTGCAACGGAAATACAGTGTATGCTTATGCGTATGTGCGAGATGCTGTCGATTGACCTGAGGAAACAACAGAAGTGGTTCGGTCGCATCTTATCGGAGAGTATCATCAAATATATAGTGTACAACTATATGGTACTGCTTAAATCAGCGTGTGTCGCTCAACATATTGAAGACCGGGTTCAATTCATGATCGGAGCAATTGCTAACATAGTGGATCACCTCTTTGGTTGCCATGGGAAGTGCTCTGATTACGTGATTCGTGATGAGGATGGAAAAGGGAAGACAAGGTATCGGTGTAAGGTGGCGGGTGGTGATGCGGATCACACGCCAAATTTGCCTGCACATCATATCTACGGTGCAATGGCTAATGGTCCACACTATCCGGTGGCCACGTCCACATTGGTCGTGGCCATGAGATGGTTTTCGCGATCCCTGCGACATTCGATCCACGCCCCATCGAAGAATGCAACAAGGTTGCATCGGCATGCGACCAGGGAACATATCAAACTTTTTATGTCGTACGGCCAACACTCAATTTTTCCATCGGTCAAGTTTCGGCCATCTCGGCCAAAATCTAAAATTGCCCGCCGCAGGCGCAAAATTTTAATTTTAAGTATGACAATATCATAAAAATCGCACAATTTCGGGGAAATTTTCAAAATGTTACATAATTCGTCTCGGCCAACAAGCAAAAGCACCCTCGGCCAAACCTCGGCCACAGCCTTCATCGTACGGCCACAGACCGGCCATAGGAGGTTGATATGTTCCCTGCATGCGACCTCAGGTCGGACCTCAGGTCGGACCGACGAGGTTCCCGCAAGGCACCGGGGTCTGAAATTTCAACCAATCACACGCGTGCTTGAAAATATGCACCAATGTTCGTGCTGCGATGCTTTGACCTGGCAGGCGAATTTGGAGATGGTCATTACAAGATTTAATGGCATTAAATGTTTAAACCTCAAAATAATGACGCTGTCATCGTCGCAGCGACGAATTTGTATGCCGCCAGCGCGAATGCGTGACGATGAAGACGGACAAGTTTGACGGCGCGGGCAGTCCGCTCGTGCGCCAGCGCTGCGCCAGTGGTTTTTAATACAGAATTATGTCGTTCTGTGCAGTTTATGTCGGTTTGTACAGTGCTTAACAGTGGTGGCCCCATGTCTACACAAGTCAAGCAAGATACCCAAAGGTCATTATCACGCATATCACACGCACGACACGCACAAGCATTTTCAAGCATTCAGGGCATATCATATTTTGTATTCAAAATTACTTTCTATGATATGTCTATCTTTGCGCTCGTACCTCACGCACACATGCCAACTTAGGTCTTTCGCTGACGGAATAATGTAAACTGTTTTCTTCTTTTGTTGTTGTCCCCACCAAAGCCTCCGCAATGGATAGCTGCGGTCAGCGAGCCAGTGCTTTGGCAAAAGAAATGCGCAGAAGTCCCTGCACTCAGCTGCGTAGAAAATGAATGCAGCGTCGCTCATTCCACTCGAGGGTGGTGCGCAGATGTAGTTCGCATTTAAAAGACCCCCCCAGTCTTTCGGGTCGAAGATGTCCTTGGCTCGCCACCCCTTTATTGACTTTTTCATAGCTTGGTGGTCCACCGACATAAGAGTACAATCTTCTTGAAAATCTGTCTGTAGGACATTTTTCACGTGTCCCATAATTCCAGAACCCGCTGCAAATAAGTCAACTATCACCCTATTTTTAATCTTCTTCGAGTCTTTGAAGTTCGTGACATTGAACTTGGTGAGCAGTTGGCGAACGTGTTCCGCTTCCACAACTGCTCTGCTCTGTCGCCCTCTGTCTTCGAAAACGTCATTAAAAATAGACTCTGTGCAAATTGTCTCGATGGAAACTTCGGACAAGTACGTCTCTTGCACACGCACACGAAAGCTACTTGCACTCCTCATGTACGTATTGCGATCTGGGATGCGAGCGCGTTGTTTCGCTCGCATCCGAGATTGCTTAGAACGACACACGGTGCATAAACCTCGGTCAAATGTACTTTCATCGTGGGTGCACTGTCTTTTTGGCATATTTATTGATACGTCGATTTATTCTATCCGAAATTCAGAACCTTTCGAGTGCGTAGCTGGAAAAAAACATCGGCTGCCACTGTTAAGCACTGTACAAAGCGACACAAACTGTACAGAACGACATGTTGTTGCAATAGACGCCACAGTCACAGTTCACGAGTGCCTATGACATACTCTACTGTCATACGTCACAAGGGATGCGTGATCGGTCATCTGGAGTATCGCGAGTGTTGACTCGATACTGAATGTCAAAATATTGCCTTTAAAATTAATATGCCCCTAGACCGTCAAAAATATTATCATCTGACGGCAAAGAATCGATTTCTACTGCCACATCGGACAAAATGCGAGGTCCCACCTTGGTCCGACCTCAGGTCCGACCTCAGGTCGGATGTCGGTGGGTTCCTCATTCACATCGCTCAACGATGCAGATTCGCACTCCCGTGGCATGGGACTTCCTGAGCCAATGAACGCACGACTCTACGCGAAGGCTACATCCATTACGACGTCGCACCGTAGATTTGATGTGTGGTGGCGCATATTTGAGCCGGTCTGCGGTTGATGGGTATTATGAAGGGATCATGCGTGTACTGAAGAAGTACATGGATCCCGTGGTGATCGAAAATCAATTGCATGGTTTCCATTCGAATGATAATGAGTCCATGAACGGGAGTTTGGTCCGTGGATTCCTACCGGGCGGGTGGTAAGACCCAACAACATGGTCAAGGGTGCATGTACCATGTGGCCGGCTTCAACTGTATCGCGGCTAAAAATATGGGAGTAAAATACCGGGAAGCAGTGTTGGAGAGGAATGGATTACCAGTTCCAGAATGCATGGTGGCCTATGATCAAAGAATGGATGCTACAAGGAACCAAAGGGCACATGAGAGAGTATCACACGGTGGCAGGAGGAAAAGGAGACGGGACGGAAGGAACAGAAGGACCGAAGTAAGCGGCCCCGAGTGGACTATAAGAGCGGAGTGGACCTAATGAATGATGCATGACTTGATTGTATATGCACTTGGGTGCCCCTAGATGTGATATATGGTGTATATGGCCGGTATATTATAATATTATGAGATGTATGGACATGGTAACGCCCATGTAACGTTTTACTGTGTCAAAACTGTGAAATTTTGTTCCTATTTGTGTGCCGAGTAAGGTGCTTTATTTATAAAGTTTCACTTGGGTGCGCACATAGATAGTCCTCATCTATATGACCGCCCCCAAGTTTTTAACACCTCCATACAAAAACCAAGAGGCAGATTTTGAGATATGATTTTTTTAGCAGGAAGGGGGCTCTGGAACAGCCCCCAGAGATTTTGAAACACCATATCTCAAAATCTGCCTTTTGGTTTTTGTATGGAGGTGTTAAAAACTTGGGGGCGGTCATATAGATGAGGACTATCTATGTGCGCACCCAAGTGAAACTTTATAAAGCACCTTAAAAAAATTACGATCAAATTGGAAATTTCCTGTAAATTCAGAGAAGTTTTCACCGTTTAGCGACAAGATTGGCGTGCCATATGCACTTGTGACCATCCTACACATTTTGTTGTGAAAGATAGGCTTGTCACCGTCATTTTGAGCCATCAACCAACCCTTCAATCGAATTAGTCGATTTTTAATGATTTTGACAAATAAATGCCTGAAATAACAGAAAAACTGCGTGGGTGAAGCGTACCCTTAAACGGAATGCAAGTCGTCCATGTTTATTTCCATCACAATTAATGGCAAGCATCGCATCAAATTGATTTTGCGCTAAAACAATTATTATATACACAACTTCGAACAGCAAAATATAGTTCTTGCTTTTTCGGGCATTTTCCCGACTTGGAAATATTTTCACACCACTATATCCAGACTAGTTCTGTGCGGTGGGTGTGCTCTTGGAAAATAATGAATAAATTGGGACGCGGCATGACAGGACTACAGTTAGTAAACATAGATGAGGCATAATGTCAAATAATGTTGATGAGCAGTTAAACACGTCGCATGCGAATCGTCCGATTTCACAGTCACAATGTCATTATATGTGAATAACGTATGGGTACGATGATGCTATTGAAAAGCTGCTGTATAATTCGCTATCTTGAATTAAATGTTGCTAGAGCCGAGGCCAGGCCAATCCATGGGTAAGTGTGTGTAGCTTTCTGTGCTACTCAAGCAACTAGACAAAAGTGACATGTGTGATTAGTAGCTCAAGTGGATGACTCCTTCGCCACCATCGTTTGCATAACGTTGAATAAATCATAATTCGATGTAACAGCAGAAATATGCTTCATCATATATGTTGCAAGATTGCCCAGGACCTTGCATACCGCCACGTTTGTGTCTGGATCTACAGGCTATGGTCCTCGTGCGATCTTGTACTGCGTGCACCATATTCTCTGAAAGTTTCTTCCATGCGGTGTGCAACAACCTGAGGGGACACTGCCCGTACATTCTGCTCGATCTCTTCGAGGTTGTGGACCACTATTGAATCGCAAATTAACTTTTTGCAAGCCTCAAATTCATGGTCTCCCATGGCTTTTACCTGCTTTTTATGACGAACCGTTGGCATTTCGTCCACCAGGGTCTCTGACAGTCGCTGCACTGCGTCTGTCATGCCGAGAGACCGCGGCAAAACAACCTCCCCATTTCTAAGCAGTTTCTTTTCGAAAGCCTTGCCAAGACTGCCCTCTTGATACCTGCCAGAAGCAACCATCAAAGATCAGTCCTGCTACATCTTACTTTGACTACATTTTGAAGGAAGCTCAGATACAGAGTTGGGTCACACATTCGATTCAAGGACAACGACGTGTGCATATATATATACCTTGTGTTTTGAAACAATATATTCAAAATGCTGATCACTTTCGCATTTGGAAAATTTTGAGAATAGCGCGGGGTCACATTATACGCAGTGTCTGTAGAACTTGATTTTCCCCGTTTCATGGCTCGTTCAGCTTTGTTCCAGTGTCCAGCAGGGTTGCGGGGCTGCCTAAAATCGTGGAAGAAGTTGATGTTCATGCTGCTAAAGCGCTCGTCTACGCTGATGTGCTGAATCAAAAGCCGAAGGAACACCTTCAGACGGTGGCCCAGAGCTTGATAACGGTGTGAGTTTGTCGGTCTCATCGCCAATGAATACGCCCTCTTCCATCGGGCGGCGCCAACAGTCGGCTCACTGGGTACAGAACCAGCACCAGTAGCAGTGGGAACCGCCGTGTTGGCAGTGGATATCACGCCACTGCCAGTAGCACCGGGGATCGTTGAAGACACCCCAGGGGCATGCGCCTGAGCGGAGGGGGAAATTTCCACAGCAGAAGAGCCAGGTGCATCAACTGATGCTACTGCCCCCACAGGCGAAGCAGGAACGTTCTTGGCATAAGCCCCAGGTGGAGCCACCTGATATGGTAAGGTTTGAGCTGGCTCAAGCTGGCTTCCATCTCCTCTCAACGGTATGCCTGACGGTGCGTCCTCAGGGGTATCTTCAGTTGGAGGAGCATCCTTTAGCAAAGACAAGATCTCCTCATCCCGCTCGGCGAGGCGCTCCTGCAAGGCTTGAATGAAATACTTGACAAGATCGCTCTGGGTCCCAAAAGTGGTCGCACCGAGGCTTAAAGGATAGCGTGCGGCAGTTGTTGTCACGGCAACCAGTTCCATGACGTCTTCAAAAGTGATCAGCATGTCGTCTAATTCGTCATCCTGTCGTGGTGACGTGGGTGCTGTGGGAGGAGGCTCTTCAGATATTGGTGGCGCAATAGGTTGAGGCTTGCGCATATCATCCAGCTCTTCAGATTGTGGTGGCGCAATAGGTTCAGTCTTGCCCATATCATCCAAGCTTGGGGCAAAGAGTTCGGGGTCGTCATCCCAGGTGTCCATAAGGTGTTTGAGGTATTCCCTTCCAGACAGGGAACGGGAAGGTTTGATCCGGCTGCCACGCTCTGACTGAACGTCCGTGCGCTCATCGCTTTCAGGCTCAAGTTCCTGAGGATGAGACAAACGGGGGAGCTCTCAATGTCACACCGTGGCCCTGGGGCCCCAATCGTCCTCGCGGTGTCAAACATCTGCTCTACGCACACTCGCAACGTCGTCCGCCCCCTTGCTTAGCCTCTTCGCGAAATGCTCATTTCTTACACACACAGCTACACACTGAGAGACGTGAGGAGCACCTGAAGGCCCAACCACCACATCAAGCAATGAACAAAAAGAGCTTGCACAGTATCCAATCACTCGTCATTCCTTGCAACATGCACAAGACCGTAACTCAAACTCCAAGCATTTTGGCAGGTGACGACACACTCACTCTGCGGCAATTTGGCGTTCGCCAAAGAAATCATTTCAGGAATAAGCTAAGCACAAACACGGAGAGACTAAACCCATCATCACACACACACACACTACAGTTACGAGCGCCCGAAGGCCCAACCACCACAAGCATGTCTCACAACAAGCACGTCTCAACAAAAGCTCAGTGTCCTTTCGCTCACCCCTTGCGACATGCACAAATCCCTGTTTTGAGGTTAAAGAAGCTAGCAGGAAATATATTTGCCCACGCCCTGTACCCGTAAGTTCCGTGGCATCCTCAGATCAAG
This sequence comes from Cymbomonas tetramitiformis, assembly GCA_001247695.2. Classification (NCBI taxonomy): domain Eukaryota; kingdom Viridiplantae; phylum Chlorophyta; class Pyramimonadophyceae; order Pyramimonadales; family Pyramimonadaceae; genus Cymbomonas; species Cymbomonas tetramitiformis. Next base: position 66,364 of record LGRX02001224.1, on the reverse strand, counting down.
AAGCCGACCTCCTCCAGGCATCTGAACCAAACCGTCGCCCTACGCCTACCGGCAGCCTAGCTAGACGTGGACCACAAGAGTAAAGCTCCCAGCCTAGCTAGACGTGGACCTAGCCGCACTTGCAGATGTGAGAAAGGACTGAAGACCTGACCACCACATTAAGCACATCACAACAAGAGCTTGCTCGGTGTCCGATCAAATCGCTCGTGCCATGCAACGTGCAGCGAGACCTTGATTAGAATTCAGGTTCCGCATACAGACAGACACACCCGCATAGGTGCAAACCCGTTATCACATACATACATATTGATTTGATTGTTGGTGCTATAGTCATTTTGGCGATGCTACAAGGCTGAGCTGAGACACACTATGGCACTCGTCCCGAAACGTGCTCCCTCTCTGCTCTGCGAGGCCACGCGGCACCTTCAACCGGTCCCACAAGCAGGCAAAAAGCCTTCGGTGCTCAAATCTTCATGATGCCTGGGGCCGTCATACGTGGTTGTCCTCGACCAACGCAGATTGATGTCGCATAATTCTACGTCGTGGCGCCTTTCAACTATAGCGGCGGTGGTGCACGCGCGCCGTGCGAAGCAAGGGGAATAGAAATAACTAATTATTTGCAATCCCCTTGGTGCGAAGCGCCAGCCAGTGGTGAGCAGCCAAGGCGTGTGGTCTATGCGTGCTGTGCGGCGCGGCGAGCATAAAGACAAGTCGGGGTATCCACTTCGAGAGAAGCCCTTCCAAGCCCAGCGATGACGCCAAACAGGTGAAAAGTGTGCCGAGCGCAGTAAGTTATATACTCATGCTATTCCTCCGTGTCCAAGCCAGGGAAAGCAGCTGGAGAAACGTGGTGTTCTTCCTCGAAGAATCTGTGAGAAAGGGGGAGATGGTCGCCTGCTCACCAGGTGGCTCATGCTGGTGTTTTCTGACGTTCGCGTGCGAGTCTGGTTACAGCGTCGGGTGACGCCACCGTACACAGACGTTACAGTTCCAGGAGTCGACACGACCCGACCCGACTGCTCAGTTCACCATACCCGACTGTTCAGTGCACCATAGCGCTTTGAGGAACTGAGCACATGCCGCGTGGGGTATGAGGTGCCAAAGATACGTATGCTCTCTCCGCATTTTGCGACGGTTTCTAATGACGGGCGGTCTGCATCAGCAGTCTTAATCGAGAAGTGCAAGCTCACAAAAAAAACAGGTTGTTGCTTCAGCCTCACGGCAAAGCTTTCCCACCACTCATCCGAAGACCGTGATAAATCCATGATACGACATCCTACGAAATTAATGTTTGTAGCTGCGATTAAGGATTTGCCAGGAACGTGGAAGAAAACGCAGACCTCACCTTAGGCCGTCGACTGCCCTCCGTCGACGTGCTGCTCCGCAGAAAATCCGTCTCTGCACTTCACAGTAGTTAAATTTTCAATACTCGGAACGTCGCAAGTTGCAGAGCAAAATCTAAGACATGGTAGATCTGTTATGTTCTACTTTATATTTCAACACGGGGTTAGACGCCCGGCAAACGGCTGCAAGGAGATACTGCGAAACGGAATTTGCGGGCGCAAGTCCATCTTGGGATAGAATTGAGTGACTCGTACAACACAAGTATACGACATACACCTTAGTTTGTCTTTCTGAAATCCTCGCAAGCAGCATGATATCCATATGGCTTTCGAATGCCGAGGCAAACCAACTAAAGTCCACAAGCAACAGAAGGTGCCCGGACCTTTCCCTTTAGTTTCGTGTCCTTCGCCTCCAGCCGCAACGCGGGTTGACCGATACTTGACGAACGCTGACTTATCAAAATATTTGTAGCAATATGCAGGAACAAAAATATTCGCTTCGTCTTTCAGTTGACGAATGATAACCTGTTGTCCTCAGGCCATAACTGAATGAAACTTCGTCTTTCAGTTGTGTTTTGCTGCACCCTTCAGCTTTTTTGTCCAAGAAGCAAGATAATGGCACTTGCAGAGCAAATGCGCAATACTTAATTGGCCAATCATGATCTTAATTGATAATAGCGACAATCGAATGCCATAAAAATATTTTATTTCATATTTGTTCGAGTTCGAGAGTGTGCTAGGAGGCAAGCACAAGCTCAAGGGCCAGACGAGAGACGCAAGTAAAAGGGCTAAGAAAACGGCCAAGTACAAAAAGCAACTACAACTATAAAAGTACTCCGTACGGAGTACAGTAGGACCGATCTGAATGATGTTGGTGTGAGGTGCCTAGATCGCTGTACGGAGTACTTAGTACAGTTGAGTTCCGAGTTGAGTTTCATGATGCTGAAGAACTCTATGGCAGCCAGCTTCGGAGATGAGAACCGAACTGAGATAAGTGTAAGTCAGGAGACAACAGAAACAAGGCCCACATAGAAATAGGAGACAAGAATTGCACACTGACCCAAAGCCAAAGGATAACAAAAGGACAGCAGATGTCATACAAAGATCACCAGACTAAGAACAAACACCTCTTAAGTTACTTCAATGATGACAGGACAACATTAACAGAACTTATCACACACATGCATCCAGAATGTAATGAGATATTCACAAGGGTTGTGAACAACAGTTCAAAAGCAAAACTCACTCATATAATGGCAAACAAAGGAATGGAAGATAGAACAGCGGCTGCTGGCTGGCTTGAAATGAACCCATACATAGTTTCAGACCACGGTATAGTTTGGGCTCAGATTGACATCAGAGGAGAGCAGATACACCCTGAAAAACAGAAACATACCCCTACGGAGGAACCGCGCCTGAACGGAGCAAATGACACTACACATGACAAGTACCCTGGTTTCCCAGTAAGACTGGAGCACACAGAGACGGTAGGAGGTTTTAGAAAGCTTACAAAGGCTGCTGTAGCCAGAATCTTGGAGAAAAATGGATACACCATAAAGCATTTAGCAAATGCAAGCATTGAACAAAACAATGCAGCACAAGTAATAAACACTGTTCTAGGAGACACCACAGACTACAATATGAAAAAGGAGGATATTCACGGAGACAACCTAAAGGAAGACTCAAGCACATGGAAGGGTAAGCTGACGAGCACAAAAGGTAGCATAAAGTGGCACAACAAGACCAAAGAATGGTGGATACACATGGACTCACCTTGGAACTCCGCACACATCCGCTCTAGGGGCATTGGCATGCCAGAGGGAGTGACACAGCATGGTTACACGAAAATTGGTAATCTTTGGAGCTTGAAATTCCCAATCAATTATGGGAAAAAAGATGTTTTGAAATACCTCAAAACACACTTTCATTTGGGAAACACTGAAGTCTTAAAACTCGAAGGACCTAAGGAGCATGGAGAAGGGCACATATGGGACATCTGCATGCACCAGAGCCTGCAAGCAGAGCATTGGAGTCATTGCGGCAAACCCCTAGCAGCCCTTGACAAAACCAATGCATACAACTTCAAATATGCCACTGGGTGGAAAGCCTATACAGAAAGACTACAAAAGCTAGTAAATAAAAAGCAAGAATTGGAGGGCAGTAAGAAGAGTATGGATAACTGTAGTCCCCATAAAGAAGATACGGACCAAACTTGGGACTTCATCCATGAATCAGCAAACAAAGCGGCGTGTGCCGCATTTGGAACGAGGGGTAAAAAGATGCACAAAAGGCCGGTCCCATCAGCCACATCAAATTATCTATACAAATGGCTTCAGTCATTGCGGAAAGCACACCGAATGCTGGGAGAGATAGAAAAGGAGAAGGACTTGGAAGCAACAGAATGCCTCGTCAGTACCATTCCTTGTGACAGTCTTTGTAGGAAGCCACAAGAAACGGCAGAGGCATGGAGTGTCAGACTTGAGGCGAGCCTGCCAACAGTTACAAAAGCATTCCAAGAAAGCAGAATCAAGGACATAAGATACTGGAAGCTCCGGGAGAAGGAAGAGATGCAACATCTGTTTGCAAAGAAAGTTTCAGCCTTCTTGGACAGAGCTTTAGGAAACAAAAAAGGGACGGAAAAGGGTGCAGCTCCAGAATACGACGACAAAGGTGAGGTACCGCTAACAGCAAATGAAAGAAAGCAAGCCATTTTAAAAGAATACAAAGAAAATAAACTCTTCTCCACAAGACCCGAAGCACCCAAGCACCTACCCCCATGGTTGAGATCGATTTTAGAGAACAGCCCCAAACTACCTCAGCATGTCACCGAGCAGCTAGCAGAACCTATACTCATGAAGGAGTTGGAGGCAGTCTATGGATCATGTGGAGTATCCACAGCCCCAGGCCCATCGGGAATGCATTATGCACAATGGATACAGGGACCCCAAAATCTCCAGGAATTAATACTTGAAATGTTTAACAACATTCTGAGGACAGGCTCTTTTCCAAGATTAGCAAAAGCGGGCTTCATTCAACCGATCCCCAAAGATCCAAGCAAACCGTGCACTTCAGATAATTCCAGACCACTCACCATGCTGGAAACAGGCATGAAGTTGTTCAATTCCATCATTGCAAATAGAATAAAGAAGGCTTTATCCAAACATCCGGTCTTTTTTCCAATCCAAGATGCCTTCTTACCCAATAAAAACATTGAGGATTCGTTGCAAGTCCTAAATGAAGTTATTTCCGATGCTAACAGATTCGACAAAGAACTGCATGTTGTCTACCTGGACCTTAAACAAGCTTTTGACCGAGCAGAATTTTGGATGAGCAAACTAGCATTGGAGAAAATAGGATTGCCCGAAAACATCATTACAATCATCTCGGACATCACATCCGAAGCATCCCGATCAGTCCTTACATCTGAAGGCATGACAGATGAATGGATGCTCGAATGCGGGGTGCCCCAAGGAGAAGTCCTGAGTCCCCTAAGGTTTGTGGCAATTATGGACATATTGGCCATCTGGCTGGCAGAAAGGGCTAACGGGAAAAACCCCATGAAAAAGACCTACGGGTATGCCCTGGAGAAACCGAGAGATGCTACCAGAAACCCGGGAGCTACTTCACCCCAGAAGAACAGGAAATGGCTGAACATGAATTCACCGCCTAACATCTTTGCTAGATTCTTCTGTGATGACATCATCCTGATAGGGAAATCAAAAGAGGAAGTACAGGACATGCTCGGGGTGATCAATGAGTTCATGAGGTTCATAGGGATTCCCATTAATGCCAAAAAATCTAAGTACTCCCACAGGAAACCTGCAAGACAGAGGGGCAAAGCATATGAAGGGCATATCGAGTTGGAAAAGAAACTCATGTCCGGAGGTATGCTGAAAATCGAAGACGGAGAGGAAGGGCCCAACACATGGTCCGAATGGCTTCCACCCAAGATCCCCGCCTATCTTGAATATAGCAACAGAACTGAGGCAAACCGATACTTAGGGGTTTGGTTTGCGCTGGATGGTGGATGGGAACACCAAAAACAGATACTCATGGATAAGCTCACCCAAAGCCTGCTGTCAGTTCAAACACAAACCTTAAACTTGAACCAGCTTCGTTACATAATCAATGCGGTTGTTGTACCAAGAATGGCATATCCCTTAAAAGTTACATCGACCATTAGCACGGAAACAAACAATGTAGCAAAAGAAATTGATGGCACGATAGCAAACTTTGTCTTGAGATACTTAAATTGTCCCATAGACACAAACCATCAATTAGTCTGGACACCGGCCGCACTGGGAGGACTGGGGATTGACAATGTAACAGACATTGCCCATGCTACATGCATCTCGGAAACCTTAATCACACTATGCAATACAACAGAATACGAATATTGGAGTGACCAGATCATACAGGGAACACACGGCACACCGAATGCACACCTGTACAGAGACAACAGCAGCACATGGAGCAGAATGGCAAGTTATGTTATGGAAAGAGAAGCGAGGGAACTAAAAATTCAGGGCTCTCCTTTATCCCACCACCTCCCTTTCAAAAAAGCCACGGATAAAGGCGGGAATTGGTTCAAACGGGTGAGCTACATATTGTCAAAATATGGATACTCTATAGACACAAAGCATTCAACCCTACAGGACTACGAGGAACTACAGACCTTTCTTTACTCGTCACTCCCGAAGCCTGTGTATGAGAAGATAAGTATGCTAGTTGCAACTCGGAATCTTAGATACATGGGTTCCTTTCTTCAGTCTTGTGGAGGGCTTATGCTTAGCTGGGAAGAATTAAGGGCAAAGCATAGCCTACAAGGAACAGAACCTCCATCTTGGTTTTCAGCCCTCCAGACAGAGGTTATATGTGACTCGTCAGGGGCAGAACTGCGGAAGGTTAAAACCAAATACAGAGACACACCGCAAGCCCCGGAGGAGGGCATGATGTGCTGGAAAGGGACAGGAATGGGCCAGGAAGGGATGAAGCTAGTCACAGTTCAGAGACATGACACCGGCTTAGGTACTTTACAACTGAAGATGTACACCAAGAATCAAGAAGGGACATACATACCAGACCAAACAGGACTGAAGACCTTATCAGTTAATGAATATCACATATTGCAGGACGGTACAACCCTAATGCCGGTGAACCAAAACTTTTTGAGAATGCATGCCAATAGTACAGCTAGGATCAACATGAGAGAAGGACCGGAAGCCGAGACATACTTAACATATGTTGGAGATAGACTCAATGACCTCTTCAGAGCAAGATGCAACAACTCATGCGCAGCGGATAACAGTGAGTTCAGCTGCCCGAGTGCATCAGAGGATGAAGAACAGGGCCCACATGACGGAGCAGATAATAGGGTTAGCTTTGACTTTGCAAGTGACGGATCACTCTACAAAAGTTCATCTTTTGCAAGTTGCGGAGCAGCATACATGAGATTTGAGGAGGGAGACCCTACACCGGTCATGAGTAAACATAACATACCAAGGGAAGCGCCTATCACTTCACCCACAGCAGGAATCATAGATAACATCCATAAACCTAGCTCTACTACTGCAGAAATTTTAGGCCTCAGAAAGTTACTCCAAGATCGGAAGCATGAAATTCTAAACACCATGGTTCCCCTTACCCATGTAATTGACTCCATGGCAACTATCAATGCTGTAAACCGTGACCCTGGAACCCTAAATGTCAGGGACCTTATGCAAGAGCCAAACAGAAGGGACCTGGTAGCCATTAGACTGATTCTGGAGGAATTAGGATTTTACAACACAATGGGACAGGCGAAACTCCTGATCAAATGGATCAGAGGGCACAATAACGATAGGCTTCATGACAAAGTAGATAGGACGGCCAAAAGAGCGGCATTCAGGTACAGCGGGAGACAGCTCAGGTTCGACGAAGACGGGGACTTAGATTTTTCTCTCCTTTTTCATGAACAATCCATAACGGGAGGCATCAGGAACCACATTAGGAGACTCCAAAGATTGAGCCACCACAAAAAGTGGAAAGACATGCATGGACAAGGCAGGGCACTCAGGCTATTGGAGGAGAATCATGTGAAACCAATCAAGGATGTATCAAAGATTGCATCCAAGTACTTCACAGCTTATAGGTGCAGGGAACTCACAGGCCTACAGGCATCCCCACATAGAGCACATAGGATGGGAATTGGTGAAAGCCCGACCTGCCGGACGTGTGGCACAACAACACAATGCACCTACACACACATCCAACTGAACTGCCCAGGAGAAGGAAATAAACTACACCTGTTAAGGGAAAACCAGCAGGAGGAAATGAAAGAAACCATCAGAAGAGCCACAGCGGGAGACCCGAGACTGATAATAGAAGGCAGTAACACAAGGGGAGGCATCATCAGCCCCTCCGAAATTTTCCCCTTAGCAGAAATAGACAATGACTTAACAGCCTTTAGACCACTTGCTGCTCTACCAGAGGCTAGCATGTACAGGTTGTCAAATACTAGGAAAGGCACTGTAGCAGTAGCTGCTGCGCCCATAGACACGAACAGTGATGGCAGTCACAACTTCCAAGACCTTCAGTACATTAAAAAGAAAGAATTCTGGAAGTTAGTTGAGTGGCATAGGCTGACAACTGATACACCCCAGACATCGATCAGCAATTACACACAACGGGCCAATGATATTCACTCGGCACTTATAGCATGTAATACTGAGTCGGGTGACCCGAAGAATTGTTATGCGATAAGAAGAGACCTATTAGATATCATCATAGATGAGAGAGGCTTAGGAAAGGACGGATGTGAGCTTTTCTGCAACCCTGTAAACTCTCACCCAGGAATCAAGTCAAGGAGGTGCATTCCCACGGCGGCTATGAAGGAGGCGTTGAGACCCTTTTGCCACAAGGGGAAGATAGGGTGGGATGGACTTGCGAGAGATGCATATGTCAACAGTGTAACGGGAAAAGGGAAAAAGGTATATGGGAACCCACCCTTTGATGGGGGGGAAAGCATCTGCTGTTATGCAAACGTTGTCCCGTGGCCTAGAGGCGGCCAGGACTTCGGAGGGATTTGAGGGAATTTGGATCCTACCATTGTCGCCAAAGAACCTCAAAAAGTGGACAGGTAAGGGTTTTAAGCTAATTTTCAAGTACCCAAGGGGGACCATACCTTTCATTCCACATGATTATTGGTCGGGTAAAGGGCCCTACACAATGCCAGGGGAGGGATGTTACAAAGATAAGTACTCAGATGTGGTCATATTGTCCATTGATAGTGAGAGCATGGGGTGTCCTGTTAGTAAGAAACTTGATAATGAGAAAATGCAATACAAGTTGCTTCAATGGTTCATAAATGTAGTCCCGCATAAAAAGATCACCCCCAAATTGCTCAAAGAAACGGGCCTGCACCCGGATATGATTGAGCAAGCCCTTAGTGAGAAAGATTGTCTGTTGCCGCCCCGATTGTGTCCGTGGGTGGGGGGCAGGAATAATGTGGAACAACGAAACCAGTACCCTGGAGCACACTTGGATGGCGGGCACAGGAACGCAGGAGGAACCCCCTTCCTTAATGCGGTGGAGTGGCCGGAGGAACTTGCTCTCATGGGGTACTTACCAGAAGGCTTTGGCAAGGTGCTCAAAGGGATCGGGGTTCCACACCGTGGGGTGAAGACACTCTTGAAAAAACTGTCCAGAATGTGTAGGCGTCATGCAAGGGAAAGATGCATATTACATGAAACGGGAGCCCTACCTGAGAGTGGCATTGTAGAAGAGGCACCCAACATTCAGGAACTTTGCACGGAAAATAGGAAAGTAACCGATGTGGTAAAGGCAGCAGGGGAAATGCTAGGCAGCTATGTGAACCCCCACCCTCCCCCCAGCCCCCACGGGGTTGGGGCCCCTTAGGGCCCCGGCCCTAAGGGGGCACCACCGGCCCAGGGGCCGGAGCACCCCTGGGCTTTTCTCACCTCATCATCACCACCGCCCACACCGCCTCCATCTCCATCGTGCATCAGCTCCACGACCTGCTGATGTTTTTTCCGACGCTGGTGGCAGACACGCTTTCATTAGTGCTTTGTCACCCTTGCTTCCACGCTTTGTGGAATGTTTCCTGCCTTAGCAGACTGTCATGTATGAGGGGAACAGACTCGAGTAGATCGTTCCGAAGGCGTTGCCTTACTCATCGACGTAAATGTTTTATTATTATTATTATTATTATTAAGTGTAATGAGATAAGTGTAACAAAAAACGTCTCACGTTAGCTCCGACGGAGCTAACTAAATTTTTTCGCTCGTATTTTTCGCGCAAAATAGTTAATATTTTAGTTTTCTGAAGACGTTTCTGAAATATTAACGAAGTTTAAGGTATATTTTGACCCCTCTCTTGCTTTGTTTCACTGACTATGGACCACAAACGCCAATACCCTACACTTTGCGCTGACAAATTATGCTTCCTTTACCGGTAAACATGTGATATGAAATCTAAGTTACGACTCAGAGAGCCGGAGACCAACAATCTGAGTTACGACTCAGAGAGCTTGGGGAAAACACACCAATGCCTGGAGAAGTTGGGGAGCGCGCTCCTCAGTGAGGAACCTAAACCGAAAGTTCAATAAAGCTCACCAGCTCGCGACAAACGAAAAACGAGAATCACTAGGCTTAAGCACCTCATCTTGGTGTGGATTGTTTTCACCTGTCACAGGATTACGCTTGGCAGTATGAGTGGAGGACAAGAGGCCACTGAGGTGGAGGCCAAAACGCTCAAGGAGAAATTCGACAACGCCAAACTTATGGAAGGCACCATTCACAGAACCATTACTGACCGGACGAACGCGCTTGGCAAGGACGTCGTCACCTCTGTCATCTACAAGAACTTTGAGCAGAAAGTGCGCGCTGACTTTGGGGGTAGCTTCAATATGCAGTGCTTCTACGGAAAGATCAACACGAACATTGTCGTCAGCGCCTACACCTCACAGCTCATACATCTTCAAGTACCTCACAAAGCTGTGTACGATCGAGGAGGTGGAAGGAAAGTTCGTCACAAGCGCAAAGAGCGAGAGCGTCAAGGATAGAGTGGAGAAGCTCATTAAGTACGCCAACGACAGTGTCGCACCTGAGCACATTGAGTACATCACCTTCTTCTTACTCGACTCTGACCTGTACTTCCCTGTCCTGGAAGCAGTGAACCAGGAACTGACGAAGATTGACAACGCGAAGAATAGTGGCTCAATCCCAGCTGGAGCGAGCGAAACTCCAGCAACGCCTCTCATTCCAGAATCCCCCTCTGTTTCTTTACTGGAAGGCCTGGAAGGCATCGAATTTGAACAGGGAGTGGAGGAGGAAGAGGAGTGGGAAGAAGCAGCAGGCAGAGGTAAAAACTGCAAACATTCCCTTCCAAAACATCATTGTTTTCGCGGTACATTTGTCGTGTCGCCAGTGAGAATAGAAAACGCACTTCATTACAAGGGTATACTATGGGCACAAGGGCTTCGCCCTATAGGGCGAACTAATTTCTCGCAGCATCTGCTTATATGTGCAAAGATTTGTAAAAGCAAAGGGCGAATTCATTCTCCCCTCATTGTACTACTGTGTCGTATAGAAATTGCGTGGGAGATAGGCGTTCATAGTGTAATTTGCCTGTTAAGACGTTGTGAGAAAAGAAAACGCGATCGGACAGGAGGGTTTGGAGGTGTGAACAATCTCTCGAACAACTACGAGAGCACCTTAGTGAGCCACGAGGAGACCGGAGTGTTTGACCTCTCTGCCATCGCACGAGCCCAACGGTACACAGCTGAAGTGAACAATCGCGCAGAGGAGATCGAAGGGCACGAAGGTGACATAGGGAACGAGGACTTTTTGTAGATCCTCAAACTGACGCGTGTTGACACGAGCAACAAAGAGCGCTTCAAGCTGGAGGAAGTGTCCACGCTCACGCACCAAATCACGCGTCTGCTGGAGCACGCTCACCTGGACATCGCACACCTTGCATTTGACGGCTTGGCGCGCCCGGAGGAAGCTGGTGAGGAAGCGAAGGTAAACACACGCCAAGAACTCTGCTGTGCAACATTGACACGTCTCTCTAATAGCATTTCTCTAAGCATTAAGTCGCGAGTTGGAATTGCTGAGTTAATTGCGCTCAAACACGTAAACCGCATCGTCATTAGCTCACAGTGGGATTTGTCTGTTAATACACCTGCTACACAGGTCCCATTCATAAAAGTCCAAGTCAAATCGGAGGCAGAGGCTAAAGTAATTCTCCAGAAGACAATCTTCGCCGTGAAGGAGACACGCTTCATTGCCTCGCCAACTGGTAGCAGGCTGACCCGCTTCAATTTCTTTTTCAAACAGAGTGCGTCCAATCTCTCCGTGCAGACTTCCACAATTCTTAAATTTCTTATGGAGAAGACTCCTTTCTCGGAATTTGTGGAGCGGGTTGTATACAAACGCTCATCTGAAATAGTGATACGAATCGGGCTCTTTTGAGGCAACGGAGCTCGATTTTGGCGAACGGCTCAGAAACGCGGAAAATCGCAGATCGCAAATCTCAGTCGTTCGATTTTTTTTATTTACCCGTTCTGGTTTTTCTTCACAGCGTGAGCGTTTATCGCTTTTTTGCAGAACTTACGGGAGGAGTCTTACTGCCTGTTTGACCGTGTATATTGCACAAAACAACATGATACTAAGGATGCACATGGACCGAAACATGTTCCTAAGGTTGTTGGTACCAAGTAGGTACCAACAATCTGAGGATCCGCTAACGCATTCTTAACATTCTCAGATTCTACTCAAGGGGGCAACTCGCGCCCGGTTGCGGGATGTGCGTTTTCACGCAAAAAGGGATTCGCAAAGGGATTCGCCTTCATAACTTTCGCCTCGCTAGCCGCATTAACAAAGTTAGAACAGTTTTGGGATCCTGAGACTCGTACGCATCGATTGCGCTCATCCGATATACCTCACGGGCGGTCGGGGTATAGCGGATGCTCGATTAAGCGTTTGGGGGTGTGAGCGAGTCAAATCTCACCCGATCTGCGGGATTGGCTCACTTTTTCTTAGTTAACAATAACTGAGCAGCATAGACCTACCACTACACTTCCTTAGAAGCATATCTGTAGGTCTGAAAAGACCCCGGGCGCAAATTTTCATTTTTGCGGCCACGAGAATTAATACCCTGACGCCGAAACCCTGAATTTTCGATCCCGCGGCACCGTTGCCTCTGAGCGTATCATTATTTCAGATGACCGATTGTATACGTGCAAGCCTATAACGAGCCTAACAAGGGTGGCAGAGGATCGAGCCTAATCAGACGTGCCTACGTAGTGCCTGAGAGACGACCTCGTAGCCATCCCTGATGTCAAGGTTATGACCGATGACACATGTATCATACATGTCATACATGTCATACGTGTCATACCTGTCAGACATGTCATACCATGTCATGTCATGTCATGTCGAGTCATGTCATATATTATAATGACAGACAGTCGTCAGTACGGTCGACTATGATTGTACATGTCATCGAGATGATAAATCACATCATCTGTCATTTATTCAAGGTAAGACTTGAATGACACATGTCATCGAGAGGCCGTATGTCGGACTCGAGAATGGCGAAGCAAGATTCTATCTTGAGGTACCGAATGGTTCGGAGAAGAATGCATCTTCGCTTCTAGCATGTTCTGAAAAAGCATGCGCAGTATCATATGGCAAACGCATTAGTCGTTCAGCCGATACTAGTCGTTCAACCAATGCCTTGGGTTCACAACCCAATAGCGGTGCCATCTATGAGATGGGAGGCATTCGGTATAGAGGAGCGTAGCGTTGTGCTACAGCAGTATCTTCGTCTGAAGTCTGCACTCATCACCCGTTCATAAGTTGCACGCGTGTTACAGTTCAATAACACCGCGCTATCTATTATATTATATTATATCCTAAGGCTCGCTTGTGCGTCCTTATCAGATGGTATTCTGCTCGTCAAGGCGAGAACGAGAACTCTAGTGTGAGTGCAGCGTAGATATCAAAATTTTTGTGTATGCAGGTTGCGGAGCGCGCATAATATCTGGCGTCGTAATCGCACGAATATTGATATACTGCATATACTGACCGCTGTATAAGCGAGGATAGTGCGCGAGGATATCGACACATTCGCATTCGCAGGTCGCATACAACAGTTGATTGTCAACTATACTGCGCGACAAGGTGTGCATACGGCATACATGCGCGCAGTGATCAGATGTACGCGCATATACGATTCGCAGCTGTACAAAAATTCGCAAATGAGACGCGGACGCAGAAATCATCTGCGGAATCATTATCCGCGCGAAAATCAGCACTCGTATCATGTGCTAGACATACTGCGACGAGATGTACTCAAAAATCATCAGCGCGCACCATTACGATTTTCATGATCGCAGCAATTCGCTCACTGTACACGATGATTATTTTGCAATTTTTTGATGACGATGTCAGTATGCGAAGTGCCATCAACATACCGTCATCATCGATACTTGCAATAATTTTTGATTCATCATCAGCGCGCGTCACGATGTCCTGACAGCATATATGTATACTATCCGGGATTATCCTGAACGGACGCATGATGACAATATACTGCACCATGCCATATATACTCTGATGTTTGCTGAGATACTATACTCTATTCACTGTCAGATTATACCAACTTACAATCATGAGTGTGGACTGCATGAATGCTGTGTGATAGCTTACACACACACACACACTCAACATGACAGATCATTGTATACTCTGCAGCAATCATAGTGTGTGCAAAAAGTCGAGTGTGTGGAGATAAATATACCTGCAGCAACACACACACATACTTCCAAGTATACACTATCATGAGTATATACTGAGTGCATGCAGCAGCTATATACTGATGTGCATTTCACCACCTGTACTTTATTATACCGAGCATCACTGTGATTGTGCATGCATTATTCATACAGCTTGATCACGATACCAGCTGTAATATACATACCAGTTTGATCACGCTAACAACTGGAACACATGGCATCACATTGCAATACATTATACATTGTACAAAGCATACTGCAGTGCATGTTAGCTATATTGGAACCCATGTTAGTGTAAGGTGCCTGAAGGTGATCTTAACACCATAATTAGTTCGTCATGCTCTGACGGGGGATTTGGGATGAGCATGTTCGATCTATGGTGGATCACTGGATGGAATGCTCACCGGAACTACATGTGAAATAAACAAGCAACTCATTATTGTAAATGAGAGTAGACAGGATTACAATAACCCCTAAACTGATATATATTTCATGCTAGATTTACTCAGTACATGGTATACTGATCATCATCCTGCATGATAAATCATCTGGGTATATTGTAATACCAGAAGTCACCTACATACAAGTGTGTATAGTGAACAATCACACACACACACTTACAAGTACTAAATCAGTAAGTACTGCACAATGCACACACCACTGACATTACTATGTATAATGACATTCACTGACTCAGTAAGTGAAATGATCAACTATAATGTCAACTATGTGTATGATAATATAGATACCATCCAACAAACACATATGCGTGTTGGATGTCAGTGATGGCGATAGCTAAGGTAACAGGATAAAACTACATGCTGAAGGGCTGGATGGAGAATATCTCCAGACCCGAAGGCAGTATACAGTGTTCACAATGCAGCTGGTAACTGCTGAACACTGTCCATACCTTTTCATCATCGCTGGAGCAAGAACAACAACCATACTGCATTGTGACAATTGATTCAGTAATGATCAGCACAAAAAGCATGTACATACTCAGATCAGTACTCATATATTGAACTGACATAGGTTGTTGTGGACACACACACACACACACACACACACATTGTGTTGTGCTGAACTGCTTAGATTATTATCAAGTTGTGTCCTGATATGTTCGGAATCTAGAGATATCACTTTGATATGCTCTTAGTGCACAGCCATATGCCCAAACATATCATAGGTTCTGATAAGTTATCACATAAGTGGTTAATCCGCTTACAGTTGATACACCTATAAATCATCAGGAAGTGCATTAACTTCCATGGGTTTCAAATCAGTAAAACCCACTCTTATGATCAACCACACATGTTGATTATCAGAGATATTCACTATTGTGCCATGAAAATTATCATGTGCAAAAGTGAAGTAAGTTGCAGTAGTTCTGTAACTTGCAACTCACACACACACCGAGATATGTTACTGAGGTAAATATTTAATGACCGAAAAAAGGTCCAAAATGGGTGAAAATCGTTGGCGATAAATTTCAAAACTGAAATTTCGACCCCATTTTATTTTAGATTATGATTTTATACCTATTAAGGTATCAGAAAAACATATCTCGTGTAACACCCCAGATATTAGGTGTGTAATATATAGGGGTGTACATATTGGCTGTAACAAAATGCGTAAAAAGTTCACACGCATGATTTCAAAATGAAAAATTCGGGTTGATTTTTTTCGCTGATCTGATTATTCAGCTATCAATGAATATTCCTGGATTTATTCAGCACTTGTAACACCCTGTAACACCCTAAAAATTATATGTGTGTGTCAGGGGTGTAACATACCTCCTGAAAACCACGTAACACACAGTGAAAAATTAAATGCAGTTTTGCTTAAATATCTTTGCAAAATGTTTATACTGCTTTAATTTAACATATTTTAGGGTTACTGATAGCAAGTAACACCCTAAACACACTGTGGGAGATAGGGGTCACTGTAACGTTACATACCCTAAATGCCACCTATATAATAGGATACACTTCGTGTTTGGCATATATGTCATGCTGAAATCAGCACAGACATGACAATATTTCGGGCAACAACCCAAGAACTGTAGGGCTACAACCCAAAAACTGCAGGGCTACAACCCAAAGACTGTAGGGCTGCAACCCTAAAACTGTAACAGCTGCTTCCTATAAGGATTGCATGCTATATCATGAGGTAAAAGGCAACTGACAACTGCCTATATATTTCACACTTCCTTGAGGGGGGAAGAAGGTGGATATATGTACATACATCACCTCATTATAATATACAGATATACTATATGTATATAACATAGATATATATACTATATATATACCAACACACACACTCAGTTAGCTGAAGGTATCTTTTGTGTTGTGTTTTGTTTTTTAGATGGCAGAAGCAGAAGATTCAGATATCCCAGCCATTAATGCAGACCCATCAACATGGTTCTTTGACATATTAGGCTCCTATGATTCATTCAGTCGATTCAAGATCCCGAAGTGGCTCGTTGGTTATGACAACACACAGACCAGATTCGACCAGATAGGCTACTTCGACAATATCAGTCGCATGAAGCCTGATATGAGCAGATATAGGGATCCTGAGAATGAACCTCGGGAACCAGAAGAGGAGTATACAGCAGATAATGCTCCGATAGTCTTTACAGACCCTGATGACGATCCATTGCCAGCTCCAGTACCGGCTCCGTCCACTTTGGTTCCAAAGGTGAAAATGACACCGCCTAAGGAATTCAGAGTAGGACAGGACGCAGAGATTTGGTTAGACACCGTGGATAGATATTTCCAATTCACGTATCCAGGAGTTCCCGACAAGGACCTGATCACAGTATTCCTGACGCTTATCCAAAATAATGATCGACATTATTTCCAGGTCGTGGCTAAGAAACCAGATGCCACATATGAGGGGGGTCAGAAGAATTTTCCTCAGGCAGTTTGGGAACCCTCACAAGAGATCAGTGGCTAAGAAACATCTAATGGCACTGACTCAAGGGCACCTGAACTTCTCGGATTATCTGCGCACGTTCACGTCACTGGCTGCTTTAGCAGCAGTTGAACTGGACGATGTGTTGATAAAAGACAGATTTGTCAGCAGCATGGATCCAGAACTCCGCAGACAGTTCCACTTAAGATTCCTAACAGAGACTGAAAGGAATAATCTGTCGTGGTCACAAACCACACAGATACTGCTCGACTTGAATTACGTTGTACATCATTCGAAGCAGTCAGAGACCCTACACTATCGGGGGCAGAAGGAGCAGTCATCAGGAGGCCCAGTCAGAAAGGAGAAGGACAAGGGGCGTGGCAGAAAGCCATATGACAGATCCAATAGGAACTGGAATCAGAGTCAGAATGGCAATCAGAATCCAAATGCCAATCAGTATCGGACCAAAGGGAAAGGTGGAAAAGGCAAAGGTAAACGGAAAGAAAAAGGAGCAGCACCAAATCCTCCTCAGCCTTGCCAACGTTGTGGTCGTATTGGTCACATCACAAAGGATTGTTATTCCACCAAGACCCCAGATGGAAAAGCCATACAAGGCAAGCCACCAGCTCAGAATCCTTTCCAGCTCAGGAGACAGCAGCAACAGAATCAGGGTGCCAAGAATGAGTCTAACAAACTCGTCAACACGATCAACACCCTGGTTAAGGAGCTCAAGAGTCAGCACAGCATCAATGCAGCAATTGCAGCTCCAGCTCCAGTTCCAGCTTCAGCTCCAGCTCCTCAGGGAAACTCTCAGGGTACTGCACAGGTACCATTGTTGAGAGCACCCCCAAGGTAAATCAGCCTGAAGATGCCACTGAAGCAAGTGGCCGGGTTGAGAGTATCTCAAAGAAGTCCTTTCCAGTCTGACATTACAGTTTCAGCAGATGGACACTCCCTCAGAGCACATCGCACAGATGCAGTCTCAGACAGCACAGCTGAAATCACAGAAGAAGCTGTTGTTGTACAAAGGGAAAGTATATGGACAGAGTACTCATATATTGGTAGACCCAGGAGCTACATCGTCTTTCATCGACAGACAGTTCGCTGCTCAGCTTGGTATAGCACCCACAGATTCCTCATCATTCTCAGTGGGATTGGCTGGAGGAAGCCAACTACCCTGCACATCCTATCTTCCCAATGCTTCATTTACGCTGGGTAAGTATAAGGACACAGAGGATTTCTACATCATTGACATGAAACCATTCACTGTCATTCTGGGTCAAGATTGGTTGGAGAGGAGAAATCCCCACATTGACTTCCAGTCCAAAAATCTGACGATCACTAGGAAGCACTCATCAGGCTCCAGTGTTCGCACAGTACTATCCAGAGTTGAACAGACTCCAGGCTCAGATGGCCTTCCTGAAATGGAATTGGTCAGTGCCACCACCATGAGAAAGCACCTGCGGCCCAAATATGACTTCACCTTCCCACCATATCCTCACACGTAGAGGTGCCACACCTAAAAAGCAGATAGAAACTCTGATAGAAACTTTTAGACTGGAATGGAAGACACACACCACTAATGAAACAATTGTTTCAGAAGCCATCGAATCACATAGGAAATATCATCACACCTCGAACACGGATAACACCAACATTCAAATTCATCTTCTTGTGACCAATGAAATATGGTCAACTGCAGTCCACATCATTCCAGAAAGAAAGATTATTTATTGTGATTTTGATATCCCTACCAATAAACACCAGAAAGACATTTTCACACTCCTCCCTCAAGACCTAAGTGTGCACCGCATAACCTTGAAACTGGGAGTACATCCGAACAACATGGGGGTTTTCAATTTTACACTAGCCCACAAAGCCTTTCACATCCTGCACAACACTAAATTCTTCTCGGCGGCACAATTAAACAGAGACCTACTATACGAACTTGAAAACCTAAATATCAGAATTCTCCCACAAACGGGCAGAGAAGCTAGGATAACCAAACACGAAAATAACAAAGCCATTTCGACCATACGACAATCACTAAGAATTCACCTCCCGAAAATAGATGCACATCCAACAAAGCCAAATCCTGAAAACAAAGACTGTAAATCCACCTACACTGCTTATAATCACCTCATCTCAGGCAAAGGAAAGCTTTCTTGCGAACCCCACACATATGGATACCGCAGGAAACACTCTCATAAACAAAAGAGAATACTCCTTAAAACCAAATGCACAAACAAAATCTTTGATTGTGAGCACATCTATGACGCAGATGGCAGATGCATACTACAAAAAGCAAAACACAAAAGCGCCATGAGACAGTCAGAAGAATTAGACCGACTTACAAAACTACAACTAGCACAACACTCTGACAATTTGATTATAATGGGTATGAATATGAGAGGCCTCCGACACCACAAAGAATATAAAGACAGTTTGGTTAAATTAGAAACAATCTGCAATCTTTTAATTGACAGACGGGCCGATATAATATGTATATCAGAAACCAAGGTGAATACTGAAAACCTTGCATTAATTAAAACCCTAATGACACAAAAAGGAATTCAATTTCGCACATCTTATGTAAATGAAAGAGCTTCCATTGGTTCCATGATCTTATGGAATCCGAAAAGTTTACCACTATCCACCTCGGTTACCACAATTGATGGAGATGCAAAGAGAGCAGTAATGACCAAATTTTCAGGAAATAACGGGGTTAAGCTCTACATAACCAGCGGTTATATGAATGATGCCACACTAGTAGATGAACAAATGGAATTATATGACACAATCACTGACTGGGCAGGGAAGGCAGGAAATAATCCAAAAAAAGCCTACATAGAGATAGGTGATAAAAACTGTACTATTACCCCAAATCAGCGGGTGTCGGGTGGAAATTACATGTCATATCAAGAGCATGTTGAGAAGAATAAGCATCTTTTAACTTATTTTAACAATGACAGATGTTCTCTTAATGAACTGATAATGGACCGTAACCCAAACACAGAAATTTTCACACATGTTATTTCCAAAAACTCAAAAGCAAAACTTACCCATATCATGGCCAACACAACTATGGCAGAACTGACAGTTAAATCTGGATGGACAGAGGAAAACCCTTATATCATCTCCGACCACGGGATTGGATTCACCTTAACAGCCCATGGCATGCAGCTCACTTACTCTCTAGAGGCAAGGGGATGCCAGAAGGTGGTCTCAACCTAGGCCATAACGACAAAGATAACATCTGGCATATAGGTTCGCCTCACCTACTGAACAGGAAAGATGTAAATGCCTATCTCAAACGACACCTTTCATTCAGCTCACTGGAAGTTAAGAAAATCACGAAATCCAGCACAGACGATCACATGACCTGCTGGGATATCCTTCTACAACCCCATATGCCTGCTAAATTCTGGAATTTGTACGGATCTGAGATGCATTCGGAAGAAATAGACTGCACGGCTCATTTATTCCAATACGCTACAGGCTGGGTGTCTTACACTGAAAGACTACATAGCACACTCGAAATGGAAAATGGCCCAGAAGCAGCTAGAAACGGCGGCACTGGCCTCAAGGAAATGCACCCTGACGCGACATGGGATACCCTGCACAAATTGGCACATCAGGCGGCAAGTGACGCTTTTGGCACCAAGAATCTGAACATAACTGGGAGGTCTGAAAAACCATCAGCAGTATCTAATTATATATACAAATGGCTAAACACGGTACGCCGCACCATCAAATATTTGGACACAAGAACTCATGTTAGTAACATTCCAAAGCAAGCCAAAAAGGCTGCCCGCACACTACCGTTTGCCTCGCTCCAACCCAAACACAATGAAGCAGCAGCCACATGGAGATTACGATTGCATGAAAATTATGTAATAATCAGAAATGCTTTTCAAAAAAGCAGAGACACAGACATTGAACGACGCAAACTTCGAGAAAAGGAAGCCCTGCAACATCTCTTCTCAACTAACCTTTCGAGGTTTCTAGACACAGTCATGGGAAAGATGAAACCTACTGAAAAAGGTGCAGCCGCAACCCCAGGTAGTGATGGAAAGATACCTGAGACAAAATCAGAAAGACTAAACACAACACTAGATGAATACAAAAATGAAAAATTATTTTCTACTAACCCGAATGAGCCAGATGAACTCCCACAGTGGCTCACTGACATTCTCAAGGATAGCCCTAAAATCCCCGATACGGCCGCCGCAAGACTATTGACAGAAATCACGCACAAAGAACTTCAACAAGCATACTCGGACTGTGGTATTTCTACAGCACCAGGACCCTCAGGAATGAGATACTCGCAGTGGATCAAGGGCCCAGAGAATTTTCAAGAAGTTACTGTCTCACTTTTTAACCACATTCTTATAACTGGGAGATTTCCTAAGAGTGCAAAAGCTGGAGTCATCCTTCCAATTCCTAAAAACCCCTCTGCACCATGTACCATAGATAATTCCAGACCCCTCACAATGTTGGAAACGGGTCTTAAACTATTTAATACAATAATTGCTAACCGTCTCAAAACAATACTCAACACCCACCCCATTCTCTTTCCCATTCAAGATGCCTTTCTTCCGAATAAAAACGTAGATGACTCACTCCAAATTTTGAATGAAGTAATTTCGGATGCCAATAGATACGACAAAGACCTCCGCGTAGTTTACCTGGACCTCAAACAAGCATTTGACAGAGCTGAATTCCGGATGAGCAATTTAGCACTCAGAAAGTTAGGACTCCCATCACAAATAATTAACATCATCTCAGACATCACCAATGATGCCTCCAGAATGGTACTTACTGAGGAAGGCCTCACGGATGAATGGTCCCTCGAATGTGGAGTTCCTCAGGGAGAAGTTTTGAGCCCACTAAGGTTTGTAGCCATTATGGATATTCTGGCAATTTGGTTAGCAAAAAGAGCAAACGGTGCAAACCCAACAGGAACCACATATGGATACGAACTGAACTCGGAACGCCATAGACCAGACAAACCAGGAAATAATGTTATTCCTCCCTCCCAAAACCTATTAGAAAAGGACACCCCTTTAAATATCTTTGCACGGTTCTTCTGTGATGACATCATGCTCGTGGGGAAAACTAAAGACGAAGTCCAAGACATGCTAGGTATAGTTAATGAATTTATGAGCTTCATCGGTATTCCCATCAATGTTAAGAAATCCAAATACTCTTACAGAAAGCGCATCAAACCCCAGGGCAAAATGGTAACACGATATGACCTGTCCGATGATTTACTCATCTCTGGGGGTCACCTGGAGCCCAATACCAATGACTCAAGTCCTTCCATTGATGCGAAATGGATACCCCCTGAGTCACCAGATTTTCTCGATTTCTCTAACAGCAAAGAGGTAAACAGATACCTCGGAGTATGGTTTGCACTAAATGGGGAATGGGACAAACAGGCGGAAATCCTTATCGACAGACTTAAATCTACTCTCACATCCATCCAATTGCAACACATGACTCTACACCAGCTAAGATATGTTATAAATGCGGTTGTAGTTCCGAGGATGGCATACCCCCTTAAAGTTACCTCAGCAATTGCCAACTCCTCAAAGAATGTTGCAATTGAATTAGACAAAATGATAGCTTCGTTTATAATCAAATACTTGGGCTGCCCAGTTGACACTAATCACCAAATAATCTGGACAGCAGTCTGCCAGGGCGGGTACGGTATTGATAGTGTCTTCGATATTGCAACCGCGTCGTGTATTACTGAAACCATGAACACCCTGTGTTCTGCAGATGAACACGAATATTGGCAACACAACCACACGGACCGTATCACTGACCCCCACCTTATCTCACTATACCGTAGAAACAACAATCTATGGCTTAAAATAATAATTCAAAACATGAACAACGAAATGAGTAATAATGCCATCTCGGGCTTCCCCTTATCACACTATGCAACCTACAGTCACACTAAAGACAAACGCTTTAACTGGTTCAGGCGTACAGGTCACATTATGGCAAAACTTGGATACGCTATCGACTCTAAAAATTACCCTGAAAATGAAGCGGGTGAAACCACATTAGTCACCACCCTTCCCAGACAACTCTACATGTCGAGCTTTTTGGTACTGTCCTCAACACGATAGGTGTTCCCCGTGGCAAGATTAAACCTCTTCTTAAAAAACTATCAAGAATTTGTAGGCAACACACCAAAAATAGGCGAGACGTGTTTCTGTTAAACACCACGTCCACCTTAAACACTGACCCGCATACAGTTGACATCTCGAGCAGTGAAGCCATGACAGAAACAGAAGCTGTGCAACAATCAAACGACTTTCTTCAAACCCTCCTGCAATAATTCTCAAAAATTTGCAATAAAAGATGGTCCCGTGTCCCCAAGGGGAGGGGCCGTCCCCCCCCTCCCCTCCCCCGCCACCCCCTCTCCCCCGCCCACCCTGACCCCCTTCCTCAACGTCTCCAAAAAACCCCTTAATTCTCCGACTTCCCTCCCCACCGCCCAGATCCAGCCACCCCTCCACTCACCCGGCCATGGCTGCTTCTCCATCTTCTAGAGTTTTTTGCCTAGCACTTAGCTTTTTCTCTAGATGTTACCCTGCTGAAAAGTGGGTTGAGCCCCTTTGTGGGCGCGCTATAGCAGAGGGAGTAGCCCCTGGTGTTTTCACTAGCCTGCTTTGCAGGGATACCGCACTCTCAGGACTTTGTCCCCTTTACTAGCGTAAATGTTTTATCATTATTATTATTATCGAGGAATGTTACCTCCGCAATTCAAAAATATAACCTTAAGCACACAGGTTCCTTTCTGACTCCCTGCGGTGGAATGTTAAAAAACTGGCAAGAAAGCAAAGGCTTTTTCAGGCTGAACGGTAACAGACCCCCTGGATGGCTAACCGCAATCGAAAAGGAAATGCTTCAAAACCCCGTAGATTTGGACCCACAGGCCAGATATGTCAAGAAACAATATAGAGACAAAATAGTACCCCCGGACACGGGTGAGTTTCATTGGAAAGGAAATGGTGACCGAGATTCCATCTCTCTTATTCACATTACCAATATTGACTTAGAGGCCATGTCAATACAATATACAGAATACAGTAACAATGCCAAAAACCATAATGTCTTTGTCAGAATCGAAGGAACCAGCAGTCTTCGATACGACTTTGAATATAGCATCACCAATGACGGTTGCATCCTAATTCCAGCAGGTTCCATTTTCGAATATAATGACCATATGGACCCGCCCTCTTCTGTTCTTGCTAAAGTCAGTGATATTAACTCACGCTCCAAAGTGAGCACATTAGTGAAGCCATGCCGTCAAGTCAGAGTAGATTGGAATATCATTATCGATGAGTGCAATAATCACTGAAAACATATTCATATGGCGCTTTAAAGTATACATATTACAACCGATTGTTGTACCGAAGCATCAAAGCTGCCTGTGTCTGTGCTCATCGATACTACGTACATAAATTATTAAGAGACACTGAGTGTGCAAAAAAAGTAGCAGGCTAAGCCTTGCGTATGTATGCCCAAGAACCCACAGGTTGCAATTCAAGTGAGTCGATGTCTGCATATTGGTCAAGAGACAATTTTGAGCCGCGAACCCCTTCATTCCACAATATATCGTGGTTGTGGCGCACTCGTTTGGGAGCATAGTTCATCAATTTGCCAAGCTCCCAACCTTCCGCCTCCCACAACATCAAAATAAAAAGGCCAGTCAAGGTCTCCGCACTCGACAAAAAAGTTGCCGGCTTTTCCAAAGCCTTGAAACCTGTTGGGCAATCGAAAACCTTGCGGTGGTCAACCAGCTCAGGCTCTGTAGTGTAAATGTCCTCTTCTTCCTCTTCTTCCTGCGGAGCTGCGGTGCTTGCCATCACATTTCGAATCGATCGATACGCGCGATCGACCGACGCGATCGCGCGCGATAATGCGCGATTGTTGAAGCTCCGACCCAACCCCCAAAACCCTAAACCCTAAACCTAAACCCTAAACCCTCATCGATCCGTCCAAGAAAGAAATCGAAAATCGAAAACCCGCGAACCATATTTAACACATCACATTTCGAATCGATCGATACGCGCGATCGACCGACGCGATCGCGCGCGATGATGCGCGATTGGTGAAGCTCCGACCCAACCCCATAAACCCTAAACCCTAAACCTAAACCCTAAACCCTCATCGATCCGTCCAAGAAAGAAATCGAAAATCGAAAACCCGCGAACCATATTTAACACATCACATTTCGAATCGATCGATACGCGCGATCGACCGACGCGATCGCGCGCGATGACGCGCGATTGGTGAGGCTCCGACCCACCCCCGCACTACCCACGGGGACGATCGATCGCGATCGCGCGCGATGGCGGCGCGATCGGAGCGAATCGAAAATGCGTCGATCGGTCCGATGAATTTTGTGACCAACCAACCCACCAACCAACCAACCGAGCTTCGTTATATATATAAACCTAAACCCTAAACCCTCATCGATCCGTCCAAGAAAGAAATCGAAAATCGAAAACCCGCGAACCATATTTAACACATCACATTTCGAATCGATCGATACGCGCGATCGACCGACGCGATCGCGCGCGATGATGCGCGATTGATGAGGCTCCGACCCACCCCCGCACTACCCACGGGGACGATCGATCGCGATCGCGCGCGATGGCGGCGCGATCGGAGCGAATCGAAAATGCGTCGGACCTAAACCCTAAACCCTCAACCCTAAATCGTTAAACCCTGATGCGACCCATATTCAACACATAGCGCGCGATGCGCGCGCGATGCGATCGATGCGCGCGATGCGCGCGCGATGTCGATGCGATGCGATTCGATCGACCCGTATGACACGTATGACACTATGACACTATGACACTATATACTATATCGTTAAACCCTGATGCGACCCATATTCAACACATAGCGCGCGATGCGCGCGCGATGCGATCGATGCGCGCGCGATGTCGATGCGATGCGATTCGATCGACCCGTATGACACGTATGACACTATGACACTATGACACTATATACTAAATCGTTAAACCCTAATGCGACCCATATTCAACACATAGCGCGCGATGCGCGCGCGATGCGATCGATGCGCGCGTGATGTCGATGCGATGCGATTCGATCGACCCGTATGACATGTATGACACTATGACACTATGACACTATATACTAAATCGTTAAACCCTAATGCGACCCATATTCATGCATCGCGCGCTATGTGATCAATATGCGCCCGCGAACCATATTTAACACATCACATTTCGAATCGATCGATACGCGCGATCGACCGACACGATCGCGCGCGATGATGCGCGATTGGTGAAGCTCCGACCCAACCCCATAAACCCTAAACCCTAAACCTAAACCCTAAACCCTCATCGATCCGTCCAAGAAAGAAATCGAAAATCGAAAACCCGCGAACCATATTTAACACATCACATTTCGAATCGATCGATACGCGCGATCGACCGACGCGATCGCGCGCGATGATGCGCGATTGGTGAGGCTCCGACCCACCCCCGCACTACCCACGAAGACGATCGATCGCGATCGCGCGCGATGGCGGCGCGATCGGAGCGAATCGAAAATGCGTCGATCGGTCCGATGAATTTTGTGACCCACCATCCAATGGACATCATGCTCGTTATAGTAATAATATATAAAAACTAATACTATATTTTCGCTGCGCGATGCGACGCGACGCGACGCGACGCGATGCGCATCGCTTTGCGATGCGACGCGACGCGATGCGATGCGATATGCGATGCGAGGCGAGGCGAGGCGAGGCGAGGCGATGCGCGACGCGCGATTAATTCGATTCGCGCGTTAGACGGACGGACGGACATTTTGACATGTTTTCGCTTAATATATAATATATAAAAACTAATACTATATTTTCGATGCTGCGCGATGCTGCGCGATGCGCATCGCTTAGTTATTATATATTATATATTATTAGTTTTTATATATTATATATTAAGCGAAAACATGTCGAAATGTCCGTCCGTCGTCGACGCGCGATTAATTGATTCGCGCGTTAGACGGACGGACGGACATTTTGACATGTTTTCGCTTATATATAATATATAAAACCAATACTATATATATATATCGCATCGCATCGCGTCGCATCGAAAAGCGATGCGCATCGCAACATCGCGCAAGATCGAAAATATAGTATTAGTTTTATATATTATATATTGCGAACACATGTCAAAATGTCCGTCCGTCCGTCTAACGCGCGAATCGAATTAATCGCGCGTCGCGCATCGCGACGCGATGCGATATGCGATTACTCGATTCGCGCGTTGACGGACGGACGGACATTTTGAGATGTTCGCTTAATATTGCGCACATAAAAACTAATACTATATATATCGCATCGCATCGCATCGCGTCGCATCGAAAAGCGATGCGCATCGCGCAGCATCGCGCAGCATCGAAAATATAGTATTAGTTTTTATATATTATATATTAAGCGAACACATGTCAAAATGTCCGTCCGTCCGTCTAACGCGCGAATCGAATTAATCGCGCATCGCGCATCGCGCAGCGATGCGCGTCGCGTCGCGTCGTGCATCGCATATCGCATCGCGTCGCACATTGCGTCGCGTCGCACATTGCGTCGCGTCGCACATCGCATCGCGTCGCGTCGCATCGCGTCGCATCGCATATCGCATCGCATCGCATCGCGAAAATCGAAAATCGCGTATCGTAAAGCGAACATCGTTTATCGCTCATCGTTCATTGTCTGCATACCCTCGCTCCTCGCTTACCTTCACTAATGCCGCATCGAAGTTATATATATACCGGTAATTTTGAAAACACGCGTGACCTATGGGAGCAGCGACGTACGCTCAGTTTTCCGATCCATGTTCACGATCCATGTTGATGTTCAATTTTTGCATTTTCGATTTCCGATCCATGTTCGATTCGTTCAAATTTTCAGATTTTGCATTTCTAATTTCCGATCCATGTTCGATTTTAGATTTTGCATTTCGCATTTCGGATTTCAGATTTCAGAATTGACATTTTGCATTTCACATTTGGCATTTCAGATCTTGCATTTTGTATTTCGCATTTCAAATTTTGCATTCGTAAATGATTTTAGATTTTGCATTTCGCATTTTTGATTTCAGCAGATCGAACATCGCGAATCGATCTGTTCAGACACGTCGGGGAGGGGGCCCCCGAAGGAGGGCTAGTTATTTTTATTCTCTCTGCTGTAGAGCCCTGTGACTGTTTAGCCCCCACCTGCACCCCTCGATGGGCAGACACTAGGCACACTACTCTTGTTCCCAGAGTTTCTCCGAGCGCGGCCGCTGCGCGGCCTGCGACACGCGAGGGTCGACGTTACAGTCGATCGAAGAGGCTCGGAGAAACTCTGGCATGTCTTGGCAGAAGCGCTTAAGAGTCGATTTTTTAGAGGTGGCGGAGAATTCCGGTAGTGCGATTCGCAGTGTTAAGGATGAATCACATCGTGAATCACACTTCTTAACACTGTGATTGGCCAAAATGCCACTGCCAAAATGATATACCAATCTCCGTCCCCTCTCAAAAATCGACTCTTAAATGCCCGTTTTCGCTATCTCTTTTCCACGGAACAGGTTCACGAAAAACAGCCTCAAGGGCTGATAAGATAATTTATTGCAAGTTGTGTAGTTAATGAATTGAAGAAAGCTCGACGGAATATTGAAGTTGTGTTGTCTAACTACTATTTTTCTTGCTCGCTTGCGAACGGAAGGCCTCTAGGGACCTTTACGAGAGGCATGGCTGATAGGGTACTTTGACAGATTGGCGCAAGCTAACCGTGGACGAGATGATTTATTAAACGGTGTACACTTCACGCAATGGAGCAAGCTCGACGGCATCTTGAAGGTATGGTATCTAGCTAGCAGTTGAAGCTCGACGGCATCTTGAAGGTATGGTATCTAGCTAGCACCTTTAAATATCGATCGATAAGTTCGCACGCACTATCGTTATCAATCGATATGCTTAAATACATTGCCACCATAACTCATCGACTGGCGGTTCGTGAGATCGCTCTCGATGCTAAACTTTGAGTTATTAGTACCTCATTAGTTGTTATATGTACCTTATATATATAATATATATATATATATATATATATGTTACGTTATGAGCGCGCCGCGCGCACATGAGCGCCGATTTTTAGCATGAGCGCGCCAGGCGCGCTTGTGCCAGAAACTGTTTAGCACAAGCGCGCTAATCGGCGCGCTTGTGCTAATCATGAGCGCGCCTGGCGCGCTCATGCCAAAGCGCGCTCATACCATAACATATATATGCATGCAGTGAGTCATTCGTCATTGTTTGATAGGCAAAAGAAAATGCGATATCGCCCCTTGCCCTTGAATAACCACCAAAACCAATACGTCACACAAGGAACAAGACACGGACTTGGTCGGGAAAGTGCGACGGTGACCTGTCAGCAACAAGGGTGCCGACGGATGCACTCACAATCCGTGTACACACATTCCTTAGCTTCACAAACGTACTCCAAGATCAACATGGCACAACACCCATTTCTACCACAAATACTAACATTTCTATTCTGAATTGAAACACATGCCCATATCAAGCACGCATGGAATGATACCTTATACAGAATTAACAGTCAGCACAATCAATGGCCGGCAATTACTCACTCATCAACAGTGGAATGATTCAGTTTCTTCTTTCTCTGCCGCTGTGATACCACCGGCAGGTAGGTCATGTGCATCTGGATTAGATGTCGGATTGTCATCTGCAGCTGGATGATGATGCAGCTGGATGAGAAGGGGATTATGATGCACCCGGACTTCTGTCTGGGGACGAGCGATGCCTTGCATGCTTGTGTCATTACCCGGAACACCAGATTCCTGTCCAAGATATTGGGTCAGCATCTCAGAAGGTGGTCAGCATTGAAAGTCTTGCAACACACATTAGTTAATGCGAGGGATGCAGAAATTCGCGTGACCTTCTCCCCGAGGGACATATGCCTATGGTGGCACAGGACAAGGCTCTACCACAGTACCGCAAAAACATAACTGGCAGTACAGGTTGTCGTCGCAGGTAGATTTAGACAAACCTGTGAAGATCAAATGATGCACATGTTTGCATACAGTAAACAACTGCAGCACATGCGGTGCGCAAAGCTCTATGCCATGCCAGCAGGGCAGACATTCCAAAGACCATGCAGCTCACCTGACCAACGCGGTGCATGATATTATTAAATATATACGATATAATAATATTTAATAATATATGTATTCTTATTATATAATATTATAATATATATAATAAATATATAGTAATTATAACTATAATATATGATATGATATAATATATAATATATGATATTATACATATTTAATATATTTATATATAAATAGTATGCATAATATATAAACATGATATATATATATTATAATTAATTATATTGATTATATATATATATATAATGTAATATATGTAAAATACTTATTATACGTAATGTCGTGGACATGACCGATGACATATGTCATACATGTCATACGTGTCATACCTGTCAGACATGTCATACCATGTCATGTCATGTCGAGTCATGTCATATATTATAATGACAGTCGTCAGTACGGTCGACTATGACTGTACATGTCGTCAGATGATAAGTCACGTCATCTGTCATTATTCAAGGAAAGACTTGAATGACATCTGTCATTATTCAAGGAAAGACTTGAATGACATCTGTCATCGAGAGTTCGTACGTCGAACTCGAAGATGGCAAAGCAAGATACATCTTGAAGTAACAAACAAGAACCATCTTTGCTTTAAGCATGTGCGGAACACGCATGCGCAGTATTATGGAGCGAACGAATTATTCGTTCTGACGATACTGGTCGTTCAACCAACGTCTCGGGTTCACAACCCAATGGCGGTACCATCTATGCGATGGGAGACGTATGGTATAGATGAGGAAGCGTTGTGCTTCAGCATTATCTTCACACAGAGACTGCACTCATCCCCGCTATTATCTTACGCTTGTGTTACTGTTCTATAACGCAGCGTTTACTTGTATTTTATATGATATACTGAGGGCTCGCATATCTAGCCCTAAGAGATGGTATTCTGCTCGTCAAGGCGAGAACGAGAACTCTAGTGTGAGTGCAGCGTAGATATCAAAAATTTTGTATATGCAGGTTGCGGAGCGTGAGCAATAATTGGCGTCGTATCCGCACGAATATTTGATATCGCATATACCGCTGCAATAGCGAAGACAGTGTGCGAGATAATTGTCGCATTCGCAGGATATAGCTGATCGTACATATACTGCGCGACAAGGTGTGCATACGGCATACATGCGCGCAGCGATGAGATGTACGCGCATATATGATTCGCAGATGTACATAAATTCGCAGATGAGACGCGGACGCAGAAATCATCAGCGCGCACTATTACAATTTTCATGATCGCATCAAATCGCTTACTGTACGGCTATCATATATGTCGATGCGCGAGAGACTGATTCGCAGTTGACAGCATGCGCGTCAATTACATGCACGCGCATGGATGATTCGCATTTGAAAATTGTTCAGAATGAGATACGGCATAGCAATCATCGACGGATTTATGATCCGCGCATAAGTCAGCATACGTCAGCGCTCGTATCATGCGCTGAAAAATGGCGACGATATATGCTTTTCATCAGCAGCGCGCCCGATTGCATAAATTCATTTGCAGCGTGCTACGATCATCTTGCAATTTTACGATGATGATGTCAAAATGTTGCTATGATCATCTGTACATTACATACTCGCGTCAAAATACTCTGCAAAACAACTGTATAACTCGCAGGGATATTTTGGATGGATGCATGATGGACATCTGATTATTATACTGCAGCATTTCACACCATATATTGATGACTGCAGAAATATTCAAATTGTCAGCATTTTCATGCTTATTTGCAATATAGTGTGCAAGGGATGTTTATCTGAACTCGCAGTACTTGCAGCATACACTAACTTGCAGCACACACTAACATGCAGCACACATTAATATGCAGTATTACATCATATATATATTCTATACTGAGTGACTGCAATATTGTAAGTTGTGCATGCATCATGTTAGCAGATGTTATGTATAAACCAGCTTGATCACGTTAGCAGCTGGAATATATGGCATCATATCACAATGCATCAGACATGCACAAAAGCATACTTGCTGTGCATGTTAACTATATTCGAACCCATATAGTGTAAGGTGCCTATTCAGTGGTCTTAACACAATAATTAGCTCGTTATGTCCCGGTGGAGTCGAGATACTCTTCGGACCACA
The DNA here is from genome assembly GCA_001247695.2 of Cymbomonas tetramitiformis. NCBI lineage: Eukaryota > Viridiplantae > Chlorophyta > Pyramimonadophyceae > Pyramimonadales > Pyramimonadaceae > Cymbomonas > Cymbomonas tetramitiformis. The sequence goes on along the minus strand of LGRX02001224.1, from coordinate 33,964 downwards.
TATCGTTCTATTGTGGATCACTGAAAGGATTGCTCACCGGAACTATATGTGAAATAGACCAGCAACTCATTATTGTGAATGAGATTATCTCAGGATTACAATAACCCTAATCTTATATATATCATGCTAGATTCATTCAGTACATGGTATGCTGATCATCATCCTGCATGATAAACTGTCTGGGAATATTGTTAAATCCAGAAGTTATCTTCCTATAGGTGTGTAAAAGTGAGCACACACACACACACTGGCAAAAAGTACTAATCAATAAGTACTATACATGCACACACACTGGCATTACTGTATGTATTGATATTCACTGACTCATAGTGAATTGACCAACTTTAATATCTATCATGTATATGATAATATGGATAACACTCCACAAACACATGTGCGTGTGGAGTGTCAGTGATGGCGATAGATATGGGAACAGAATAATCCAACATGCTGTAGGGCTGGATTGAGAAATCTCCAGACCCGAAGGCATTATACAATGCTCAAATAAGCAGCTGGTCACTGCTGAGCATTGTCCGTTCGTCTCACATATCATCGCTGGAGCAACAACAACAAGTACATTGCATTATGACAATTGATTCAGAATTGATCAGCTCAAATTGCATGTACACTCTCAGATCAGTAACTATATATTGAACTGACAGAGGTTGTTGAGGACAAGCACACACATATATATGTGTTGTGTCAAACTGCTTTGATTATATAATCAAACTATGTCCTGATATGTTTAAAATAAGAGATATCATTTTGATATATCTTAGAGCACAGTCATATGCTCAAAACATATCATAGATTGATAAATTATCACTGAAGTGGAAAATCCGCTTATAGTTGATAAATCTATATATCATCAGTAAGTACATTTACTGCCATGGGTTTCAATCAGTAAAACCCAGAAATATGATCAACCTCAGATGTTGATATGCAGAATAATTCACTTTTATGCCATGAAAATTGTCATGTGCAAAGGTGAAGTGATTTGCAGTGCTTCTGTACTTTGCAGTCCACACACACACAGAGATATGTTATTATGGAAACAACAATCAAGCCGAAAAACGGCCAAAATAGGTAAATTCCGTTTGCGATAGATTTGAAAATTGAAAATCGGACCCTATTTTATTTGATAATATGATTTTATACCTATTGAGGTATGAGAAAATCATAATGACTATAGTCATATCTCGTGTAACACCCTAGATAGCAGGTGTTAAATATCTAGGGGTGTGCATATTGGCTGTAACGAAATGTGTAAAAATGTTTTACGCATGATTTAAAAATGAAAATTTCGGATTGATTTTTTTTGCTAATATGAATATTTAGCTATCAATAAACAATCCCTGATTTATGCAGCATGTGTAACACCCTGTAACACCCTAAAAATTGAATGTGTGTGTCAGGGGTGTAACATACCTCCTGAAAACCACGTAACATTCAGTGTGGTATTAAATGCAGTTTTGCTTAAAAATGTTTGCAAAATATTTATACTGCTTTATTTTTACCTATTTTAGGGTTACTGATACCATGTAACACCCTAATCACATTATAGGGAATATGGGCCACTGTAACCTAACATGCCCTAAAATGCCACTAAATATTCGATAAACTTCGTGTTTGGCACAAACATGATATATTTATGCCAAACACGAAGTTTATCGAATATTTAGTGGCATTTTAGGGCATGTTAGGTTACAGTGGCCCATATTCCCTATAATGTGATTAGGGTGTTACATGTTATCAGTAACCCTAAAATAGGTAAAAATAAAGCAGTATAAATATTTTGCAAACATTTTTAAGCAAAACTGCATTTAATACCACACTGAATGTTACGTGGTTTTCAGGAGGTATGTTACACCCCTGACACACACATTCAATTTTAGGGTGTTACAGGGTGTTACACATGCTGCATAAATCAGGGATTGTTTATTGATAGTAACATATCATGCTGTAATCGACACAGACATGATAATATATCGGGCAACAACCCTAAAACTGTAACCGATGCTTCCTATAAGGAATGCATACTATTTATGAGGTACAGGCAATGGATAGGATTACACACATATCCATTTCATATTCCGATCTGGTGATTTCTGATGGATTGCTTTTGATAAAATCACTGCATCCACAAGTAACGTTGAAATCTGTACAACGTTAAATCCACCATCACTAACAAAGTGTACACTCGTATGGGAAACTATATTCCAATGACTATAAGTTGACTTTTGCTCAGCATTTACATTCTCGAGTAAGTTTGGAATGCTGAACTATATACATAACATATAACCTGATACCATGCTTAATTGCATATCCTGGATCAGAAGATGATAGTTATATAATGTATATATATATCCCACCTGATACACTTTGGCATTATAGCCATACATAAGAGTGGGAAGGACAAGTGCATCGCTCGGTAAGACTGGTTGATATAGTCCCAGTGCTGAAGGCAGAATTTGGCACCCGAATAACAGCTGATAACTGTTTGTGACCACCATGCAAGACCTTCTAAGCGTAACTCCTTTGTCCTAAGATGCAAGTGAATTGTTCATAATATGTAGACATCACATAAAAGCATTCTGATAAAAACCCTATATATCCATGTGAGTTGTCATTACTACAAATGACATGGGTTTCGAATCGTCGAAATGAGTATAACTCCGATGAATTCATTAGTACAGAATAAGCTGTTGAGATTATTCCTCCGGCTGGATTGCAATCATTCACAATCCCTGTACATTCCGGTGACAAAATATTGCACTGGACTGATCACCACATTTGGTATAATCTGTGATATATAAGTCACCAGAGAAAGCATTGCAATCAGCACAATGCTGTCTAGACTCACAAAGATGAGTAACAGATATTCTCAGATGTAATAAATAGAGGCACAATGTGACCTACGCTAAAATCGCGTATGCTCGGGCACTGTATTGTGACCTGCGCTAAGATCGTGTATGCATGGACACAACATGACTCGTGCCAATGACGTGGACATATTTTATGCCACGACATCACATCTGAAATCAATAAATCACTCAGAGAGAAGGTGTTGACATCAGTATAGCACCATTATACATATAGTCATGAGGATTTTAAAGAAGACACAGTCTCTCCAATATTGACAAACATGGTACACATATTACCATGCTCTCTGATTATATATTGATATCCCACAGCATACGATGATGGTAATAGCAAACCACTTCGCCGCTGGAGGGTAGTGTTGTATATATACAGCACATGCTTGGGCACTATATGACCCACGCTGATGACGTGGATTCGGGCTGCATCCCAATAACTGCAATGCACCTTCGGTGCAATGGGCTGCAACCCGAGAACTGCTATCCAGCTTCATAGAAAGCTTCCACGTCATCACATAGAGGTCGGACCTCTGTTGTATTTGAACGGCGCTTGACAACCGCCTAGCAATACACTTCCTTGAGGGGGGAAGATGATAAGCTAGAAATACAACTAAAAACCAAATAAATAATAAAGACAAATAATAAAACAAATATAAGTTGCATCATTGTTTTTGTTTTGGTAAGCCTGACTATATATAGTCAAACCATGCAGAACTCCATGAAGTTGACACATATATGTATCAAACATTTCTAAGGTCATCAGCCATGACATACATATAAGCTTGATTTTGAAGACCTAGACATTGTATACATCCAGTCTAACATGTATCCAAACAAGAATTGTATATTGACACGGTGCAAGCACTATGGCCTCTGCCACCGATGATCATTGAAAAGGGCAACCATTCTTGATATTTCATACATATCATCTGATTGTATCATTAAAGGTGTCAAGAGTACTCAATGCAATATGCAGGCTACGGCCTTAGTACAACACCTAGAAAGGTCAAAGCCACTGAGCTAACCAATGCAGCATAAATGCTAGCTGCCTTGAAGGCTATACAATAAGCCTATTGCCCTTATGTCTTGATATGTATCCGTGTATTGGCATCTCTTTGAGGTAATTATGCCTACTGAATGAGCCATACCAACCATCTTGTCTTCATTGATCATTACATATCTGATCATATCGCCATTGAGCAATGCCTATTCTGTGAGATTATATATCACGAGGCATTTCATTAGTGCACATTAAACAATTATAATGCAACAAAGATCATTTGCTCTTCATCATACCAAAAGGTTGAGTTGTTGTCAAAAGTATTGATTTTTCAGACACCATTTCTCAGAGGTCTATTCATCATGAAAGACAGAGTCTGTGCAATCATGGCTATTCAGCCTCCGACATAGCTAACATAGCTATTTAGCTCATGACCCAACCGTTGTTAAGCAACCTCCACGCTATATGGCTGAAAGATGGCAAGCAATCTCTTCGGTCATTCTTGGGCATAGAGCAATCAAGCACAGCCAATCCAGGATGTTTATCCCAAAATTCTCTAAGAATTACTCATATTTTCCATGTGTCATATCAAAACATCCAATACCGCCCTATGATGGGAGTCATCTCCTTCAGTGGATGGTAATTTTGCATGGTGACTTTCTTGCTGTTTATTTTCTTCGCATGCTGCAGGTTTGCTGCCTCCCTGTGTGATTCGTCCTCGATGGAAGAACAAGACATGTTGAAGCCAGTTTTGCTTTTGGATGAAGAACGCTCAGAAGATGAGCTAGTAGATTCCAGCAAGTTTCGTGGCTGGTACAACGTTCCGGATGTAGCAGTAGCAAAGAGACGCTTGCAGAATAAGAAAAAAGCTGAGCGTGATGCCAAAAGACGTAGACAATGTCCTCAGTGGATGTTGGACAGTCAATGATAGCTTTAGCTAGAAAAGTACATTAGATTCAGATTCTGAACATGCAAGTGGGCTTGAATGCACTCAAGTTTGTACTGAGTTTCAATTGTCCAAAGTTTTTATTCTGACATCACTACTTATTTGTGGAATAACATACAATGGTATAAACCATCCACATATAGATTGACACCATATTTGTAATTTCATATCATTTTGGCACATAAGACAAGCATGCTTCATTAAGAAATGAAGACTCTTTGAAAGTTCATTCTGGAATGTTTAGAAATTTGTTGCCTCATCCATTAGGCCACGAAGTCTTGGAAAACCCGCAATCTGCATACGGTTTCCAAGCGCAGTTCATCCTCATTCTGGAAAGTGACAGAAAGTTTATAGTCATAAAACAAGTCACAATTCTATCGGATTGAAATGACACATTCATTATTCATACTTCTTTATCATAACAAGTCTCGCTCTGAATAGTGTTTGCCCAAAAATAAAATGGGCACCATTGAGATAAGTGATCATGTGCTGAAGAATATACACATATCAATAGGCAATGCCATGTTCTATTCATAATGAAATGACATGTCAGCCATCCATCAACTACGAAAATACAACTCGTAGTAACTTGTTGTCATTACAGACACTTCTTAATTGACTCTCCTTTAGCTTCGATACCAAAGTTAACTTCGGTACCATCACTGATTTCTTTGTTCATCATGACAATCATTATCCAGAACCATTGTCTAAGTTGGGTACACTATAGTGACCCTGAACTGACAAAGTATGTGGGCTGCAACCCAACGACTGCATTTGACATCATCTGGCATTTGCCACATTCAAAAACGTCAGGCATATTGCCAATATGACGTAGAGAGAATCAATGTTCAGATTGACATTGTTACCTCTAAAGCATTCGATGAGTAATCTCAGTCTGATTCTCTATCAAACCATTTTTCACATAACATAATGATTGAATAACATCCTCCATCACCATCTGATTGGTTTGATACATCTCTTTTTACGAGGGGGAGGAAGAGTATAGATTCATTCATTTTTCATACAGCTGCCACAAATTGATTTACATCATTGTGATTTTGCTTGGAAAATTAAAAATCTTATCAAAAGTTCCAGCATCTGTGTATAGCAGCCATAAAGTTGATGACACGGTACATCATGCCGATTGAAACATCAAATGAAGTCTTATTTGACTTACTAACACATGAAGTTCATTATGAGGAAATCATAGATGCATATTTCTCTGGCTCTATCATATTATATGAAGGGCACTGACATAGGAGAACGATGGTTTTTCAAATGTGAATAAGCTATATTGTAAGCTTACGACCATCACTTTGACGTCAACAGCCTCAGATGCTGATTGTCGAAATTCAAGAGTTGAAGGATTCGATGAATCAACCTTGGTAATATGTGTTTTGATTCATGGATTGTTGATCCATGGTTTCTCCCCAAATCTAGAGAAGCTGGCACACAAGTTGTTGCCAATGTCTTAAGGAAAGCATCTGAGCAAAGGATTGCCAGTTGTGCCATCAGGCATCGAATTCCATAACAGCAAAGCCGAGTGAGTAAATCCGCCACTCTAGCTATTTGCCCGTCATTCCTTCCAGGTTCATGACAAGAGACAATTCATCAAAGTCATACATCAATGCATAAGTCACATGCATGGTTGCACAGTTTGTATCCGAATGCCATTCCATCAAGGTTAAGCATCTTGACAGTAACTCTGGCCAACCAAAAGCCTTCCTGTCTTTGGATATCTTGAGCATTCTCATTTCCAGCTCCATTATGGACTAGGAAGCATCATGACTGTGCCTCGCCAGGACGCTAATCCTCAAAGCCGCACACTTGAGGCGAGCCTTATGAGACAGTGACCTTTAGCTTGTGGGGCGTCGACCCCTTATCAAATCCTGAACACTTGTTAACACCTGGATAAATTTATCATGATGCAACTTAAGTGGGATTATAAGTTCCACATAATCATATTGTCTACGTATGCTGAAGGCATAACTGCCGCATATAATCACAATAGGTCGCAGCTTCTATAACATTGTGGCTTCTGAGTCAAAAGCTGATAGCCAATGACTTTTGCCAATAATTGCCGACCAAATAATAATCAGGCCGTGGAAACATATACCCAAGAGGTTTTCGTCCATCGGTCATATATATATATATATCAGGGCTGCATCCCAAGAACTGCGATGCGCCTTCGGTGCAATGGGCTGCAACCCGAGAACTGCAGGGTTATATCCCTAACATTTTTACCCTGCATCAAATTGATATGACAGGAGCAGGAATTGATCCTTCCTTGCTAAGGTGTAGTGAGCCTTGTATAAATCATACCCTTACACAGATACGCATATGCGGGTACCAATATCTGTGAAAAACTGCTAATGCTACCTTTGCCAAGACCGTGGTTTGTCATCGGATTCTGTGGCCAGTCATCCGAAGCTACCGGAGATATCGACTGAGGTAGACGGAGTTGTAATCCTAAGTTGTGCTTGACAAACATAACTAAAGAAATTTCACATTAGTACGTGGCGAATCCATTCTCACTCATCGCGATAGATGTTCGTCAAAGCGTGCGTACTGGACCATATCAGGAGTTTGGCAGACGGGTGAGGATTTAAAGTGGACTTATAAAGACCCTCCGATATCTCGTAAGCAGGGCCTTCTCCGTTTGCATTAAAACAAGCCCCCAGGGATCCTGCGCCTCGAATGCTTCCTGGAGGGCCGGCACAAGTTTCGCGAGGAGTACCTGTGCGTGCGATTCAGCGCCGGTGAAACGCTCATGTTTCTCACGGAAACATTTTCGGATTATGTGCTTCGCTACGCTCTCGTCGAAGCGCTCACGAGTCAAAGTGCGAATCCCCGCCTGGAAAAACAGCCTGAGCGGAGTTCGCAACCGGAACACCGGCAGGTGCCGGCGTAGCCGGTGCCACGGAATTACGTGCGGCAGCAGAGTCGAAAATCGTTGCTAGGAAACGTCGGCGTGACGCCATACTCGTTGTCAATCTAGTCGCAACCATGATGAAAGATATTGTAGAGACGAAGTGAGGGAAAATGGGACGAGGCGTGGAAGGAGCGGCGGCCAAAAGTCGAAATGCGGTTGTCGAGGAAAGCAAGGAAAACTACGGCGTAAAATATTGCCCCACGTGCATGTGGATTTATAGCGACGCCCCGACGCGGCCAAGGAAAGTGGTGCTGGATCCGACCAAAAAATTCCAACGTCGACCAACGCGTAGCGAGGAAAATGAAGTGCGCCTCGTGCACGAGCCTCCCGTAAATCTAATCAACTAGGCATCCGTCTAGGCCCCATACCGCCCGCCGCTGCGCCTCTAGTAGAGCCCCTCACTCCATCTCAAGCGTCGCCGTTTAGCCAGACATGGGTAAAAAGTCGCAGTGTCTAAAAAAAAGCGGAGTGCGTGGGACCAAACCTGTGGGATATACCCCTAGGGCCGGGATAATTATACTACACTTAGTCAGTGTGAGATATACAGTATTATACCGTAATATATCGGGTGGTCACTGAATAGTTTGATACAAGTGTAAACTGATTATAAAGACAAACGAATGTATAATGCATCTGTGACCTAGGTATCTGTCACCAAGTACTGTACGAGTACTGGTACAATCGAACGGAGTCATGCAAGTTGTGACCTACGGTGCACTGACTCCAGCACACCACCCTGTAACCGTACGGAGTGCTGTTTAGGTGGCAGAGAGCGGCTCACAGATAGCGTCAAGTGTTCCGAAACAACAAACAGCTAGTAGCTGGAAACTGCTAGAGGGAAGCCTGTGCTTTAGCCAGGGCGGTCCCTTTCTAAAAAAGAAATTGCTGCCAGGTTACCGCTTACAAGCTAAGTTCCTACAGCTCAACTCCCCAGCTACTTAGCCACTTTCAAAGTGGTCCACAAAGCTGCAGAGTTCATCAGAGTTGAAGAAGTTGTCAGTGTCATAGATGTTCAACCAGAACCAGAGTCCAGAAGTCATAATCCAGAACCAGAGTCCAGAGACCAGAGTCCAGAACCAGAAGCCAGAACCATAATCCAGAAGCCAAGACCAGAAGCCAGAGCCAGAACAAGATTCGTAGAACAAATTTAGGAATTCCGAAAAGTGAAAATCCGATCCCAAGTCTGCCGAAACCACAAAAGGAAAAGGAATGCCGAAAGGAAAAATGTACGGCAAGGCAGACAGACTGTTGGCAGTCACCCCAGTGGGATGTACTGCTGCGGTGAAGTTAGGGGCTCGATCGAGCACCACCGAACCCTGAGCCGTTGAGACACATGCTAGGCACATGAGGGCGGGTAAGGCAAGAGATGCAAAAGAAAAGACCCTCGGCAATGTTGCCACACCGACACGTGACCGTGTAGCCGGTGGGGCCGAGGGAGTCTCGTCTCCGGAGTAAGAGAAACCGTCGGAGTCGTCGTCATCGTCGATCACGGAAAGCTCCCCCGGGTGAATCGAGCCGTGAGAAGGCTCAATCGAACACAAATGAAGGGAGGGGTCAGAGCATGCCGGCAATACCTGGTCCATAAAAGTGACACGTAGAGGCTCCTCGAAAGGAGACTCGACAGAAGCCGGGTCCGATGCCAAAACCGGGTAGAGCCCAGTGTCGATCTCGTGATTGGCAGGTGGTGGCGCATCGCACACCACCTGCGGCACAGACAAAGTGCCAAGGTGTAGAGTCGGCCGCACACTGGCCGTGGTAGCACCACCGACCTGTGCAGCCACAGCCGCAGACCGCAGGGAGTCCAGGACACCCCGTGCGTCGGAGAGAACATCCTCCACGCCGGCGTCCGAGGCACCACGACCCAAGCCCGCATAGTGAGCACGCAATCCTACATCGTGCTCTACTGGGTAGGTGAAGGGGTCCGGGTCGTCACGCACCAGCGGCTGGTCGTGCTGGTGGCACAGGCGAGCAAACTCCTCGTCGTTCTCGTCGTCGAAGGCGGTTTGGAATGCCGAAACCACCTCGTCCAAGTCCACGGCGGCATCACGAAGCCCCACATCACACGAACCACACACCGCCGGGCAGCGTGCCGTGTCGTGAAAGTGCCCAGGGCAGATGGGGCACTCCTGTACGAAGGCCGAAGATGCAGAGTGAAAAGAAATGTTCCTTTAGCACCCTGCGTCGGGCGCGATTGAGACCAATTCCCGCCTTTCGGGAGCGGGGAGGCCGCAAAGCGATGCTTCCATCCCACGTGACGGTTACGGCCATGAAATTTACCGTCGGTCCGACGGTTCCGCTCGTCGCGCCACTTGGATGGTGGAAATTTGACACCACCGCCCCCATGCCGACGGGGAAAATCACCCCGTGGCGGCGGTGTGTCGCGTGCAACCTCGCGCTCGTCATGACGGAGGGAGGCAAGCAGGGTAGAGGCCTCACCAACGATACGAGCGAACTCCTCGAGGAAGTCCGAGAGGTCACTCGGCTCCCCACCTGCGTAAGCCAATCCGAGAGGCGTGTGCGTCGGGATAGGCGCGGCTGCCTTGGGGCGGGTAGGAGGGCCATTAGGGTTCGCACACCACCACACCTCTAGAATGTGAGTGTAAACCTCCTCGATGCTCACCTTCGCCAACTCAGTGTCCAGGCGAAGCGGGGTGATCACCTCCTTGTAAAATTCGGCGTCCAGTGCCGCCAGGAGCTGCCTCTTGGCGGCTTCGTCGTCCAGGGGACCCGCTCCGCTAGCCGCGATAGCCTTAAGACACTCGTCAAATTGGGCCACTAAAGGCTCTGGATCAACAGAGGACCCAAAAGAAATGCTTAAGAGCTCCTCGTGATGGCGGAGCGGCCGATGCCCAGGCGGCAGCAGCCGCTTGGTCACCTCAAGGAGGGCACGCTTACCGTCGCGCGGAGAGATCCGAGCCGAAGCGTCAACCCACCTTCGAGCTGGAGAGTGGGGCGTTGTCAAAGAGACCAACGCACGAAGCAAGATGTCGTTGAAGATCGGGTGAACTTCTTTGGTGACGTCCACGAGGTCAAAGATGTCCTCGTTGGCGTTGTCCTTGTTGACAAAGGAAGCCTCCAAGGCAGTCACCAAGGAGTCCCAAAGAAGTTGCGATGAGGTTCACTTCCGGAAAATGAAGACGCCTTAGTACCTAAGGTGTCCTTCGCAACACGCTTCACAACGTCAATGTCCCAAGATGATTGCAACACGGCATTGCCGCGTGTCTTGTCAGCAGCAGCGAGCGCGACACTCGCTGACTGCGGGGTGCTCTTATAGCGAGCACCCACGTTCCTAGCAAAAATAGAATCAAGGCGCATTCTAGCGCCCATGGCCGGTGTACCAACTGAGGATGAAGTCATCAGAATAAATTCCTATAGGAGGGGGGTTGGGGAAAAGGCGAGGCGCAAATTGTAAGGTGGCGGACGACGGTAATGCAGTTGCGGAGTAAGGACAAGATGGGGTCGAACGAAATCAACGAAGTCGAATACGCGACGGCCAAGGAGATGTCGACAGGGGTGATCAAGCCAAGTCAAAAACAAAATCCAACGCGGACACTCGAAGAAGTCGTCGAAAGTCCCAATCTGAAATCTCACCGTAACTTAGCGCAAACCGCACGCTCTAAAGTGGCCAATGCAACACCTCGCGAGGCCCCAACGCCCCGCCAAGCGGAAAAGCTTAGCCAATCATGGTAAAGTCAGCAGTGAGAAAAGCGGGGTGATACCCCATAACCTGTGAGATATATTATACCGTAATATATCGGGTGGTCACTGAATAGTTTGATACAAGTGTAAACTGATTATAAAGACAAACGAATATATAATGCATCTGTGACCTAGGTATCTGTCACCAAGTACTGTACGAGTACTGGTACAGTCGAACGGAGTCATGCAAGTTGTGACCTACGGTGCACTGACTCCAGCAGTCAGTGGTCGGTTTATCACAATGTAAAAAAACCGATAAGTTAGCCCATTATATGGGCATAAGCAGTTAGGTTTCTCGTTCGGGTGGCAGTCACAAGCATTACTACGGGAAGAGTCACTGAACAATCACGGTGACTATTCCAGCATATACTACAGTCGGAGCACAACAGGAAGCACCGACTTTCGGATGACTAAGATGCATACCATAAAAATACTTAGGGTTTTATGCTTGTGCATGAACAGTCGCGGTGACACTTGCAGGTGACTTGTGACATTGTTTTGCGAAGGGGGAAACAATGAGACACATCCCCACCTTATGGGGGGGGGTCAAATCTCTCTCTCCATGCGACTATGCTGGAAAACCCTGTTTTCTAATTGTTTTTTGAAGTGGTTTTGGGTGGTTTCGACCGGGGAAATGCCCATCCCCCAAGCGGGCAATCGGAAGAGAGTTGACCCAGGAGCAGACCTAAAAGTAGAGCCATCACATGCATGGATGGTTCTGATTGGTGCATTTTTCTCAATTCGTGATGCCAACGAAACATGAAAGTCAAAGTGCGCTATAGCGCACTTTCAAGTGACACAAGTGTTACAAGTGACACAAAATACTCTTAACTCTACAGCAACTGAATCGATTTGGATTAGCGCACTGCATCTCCGCATGTCCACTATCCGTCCGATCGGCAACAGAAGCGGTCACGAGCTCAAGATACAAGCAGCAGCAAGCAGGTGAGGCGTACTGCATGCTGCTGCTGACTGCTGAGGTCGCGGATCGCGGAGTCGCGGAGTCGCGGTGTCTCCGACTGTCTCTGTTCGACGAACAGTGTTCGTGGTTACAATATCGAACATGGAACATCGTCGATCGTGGAAGGTGGATCGTGTGGTTCGTGTCCGTTTTTCTCATGCGGTCATCAACTCTCGTCTGCTCGTGCTCTTCGCTCGGCTGGCGTGGCGTGGGAGACCTCAGTTCGACTTGAGACTTCGCTTCGCTCTCGTCTGGCCGTGTCTGAAAAATGTGGCTCACAGCTTCCACTTAATTCACTTGAGAAGACCACGTCTGAGGTATATTCGGCAAATTTCAAATTTCATTTCCCAATATAACAATTTTAACAACTCTCATCATTTTCATGGTGCGCATTGTGCTATGCAGATTCGTCAAAATGTCCAACGCGGTGGCGCACAGCATGTTGTGGCACGCCATGTCGTTCATTAATTAAAGTTCACTGTTCCCAAATAGATTTTGTACGGGGAAATATATCGACGATGATCTGCATCACGGATAATTTACTTGTAGGCATTTTCACTTATGCGCTCGCTGGTTTCGTGTAGAAGCGCACAGTATGATTTGTGCTTGACGCTCCGTACGAATTTGCGAAGTTTGTCAGAAGGTGACTTCCGCTCCGCGTCTGGTCCCCTCGAACCGCGCTTTGGTTCACTAAACGGGGATATCATGAGGTTGGAATGAACCCTGGCGACTGTGAAGCCGAAGTAGAAATACCACAAACACGTTTCGGGCGTGACCTTCCACGCAAGCTTCACCGTATTGCCCACCGCCTCGCCTCTGCACTTGGTCGCGACGATGTCATAGGTGCGCTAGTAAACCTATATCTAGCAAAAATACACTTCGCCTCGGCTACTCAAGTCTTCAGGCCTTGGGGCGGCTTGGAAATCTTTCGACTTCCGAATAAGCTGCACCGCTCGACACAACCCGCTGGCTAAGCTTTGCTGCGCTAGACGCGCACTCTTTGCTTGAAGGCAGTCGCGGGGGTAGTGGCTCTATTTGCTCTGTGATACGAGCGCAAGCTGCATCTTTCCTTTTACAGAACCTGATACTGGGACGATCACCACTTGCGAGAAGATGAATACCTGGGGTGAATAATACAATGTTTTTGTAAAGAGGGGCGCCGTGGGTCTGCCCGGCAGTCCTATCCCAGCGCTTCCCCTTGCAGTCAGCTGCTAGGATTCCATGAACCGGGACGCTTCTGTCATCGTGCTCGTGTGCGAAAACCTCCCCTCACAATCTGCTGCTAGGTATCCGGGAACAGGGACGCGCTTGACGTCGCGCTCGCCACTTTTGTTGTTGCATTTTCATCCGTAGTCGCCTGCTAGGTCTTTCATAACCGGGACAAGCAACTCGTAGCGCTCGCCATTCTTGTGCCAGCTCTACCGCCCGCAGTCTCATGCTTGGCGCATGGAAGGTGGAGCGCACCTATCGTTGGGTTCGTCAGTCTTTTCATAGAGAGGCGGTTTATTCTCCCTTCCTAGTTTTTTTATTTGCAGCCAGATAGTTTTCTCCGTAGACGCCATTGTTCGATGCATGAAAGCTGGCACACCGGACATGGCTGGTGGTGCACAGAGTTTCTTCGCCTGTGGGACGAGGAGGTACCCGAAGATTTAAGCGAACACGAAATAGAACAACTGAAAGAGGCGACCCGTGTAGTCGTTGACGAGGGCGGTATCCAGGATCAGCCCCGTGCATCGCCGTCTGAACTGAACGTGCGTCACCCTGCTCTGTGCCGCCGTAGTATTTTTGTTCACCCCTCTACACCTGAATGCATGTGGCACTCGTAACGAACGCTGCAGCATGGCAGCATGGCGCGAGGATGAAACATCTTGATCTCACACAGCGCCTGCCCTAGTTTTGGTAAAGGGCGCCCAGCCCTGAAGCTCTGCCACAGATCTGACTGTGAGGCTGGGAGCCTCACCCCGTTCGAGAAGAAAGCCGGGCCTTGAACGGATGTTACAAGCGCACAAGTCGGCCGCTTCTGTGAGGCGCTGCCTGGACACTGCAGGCCCAGGAGCTGCCGGAATACGAGGTGATGGAAGTGACACAAGAAGGTCGGATCCGCATCCGTGTGGAAGATATGCGCTTCTCGCCGTCCTCCGTCGAGGTTGCTTGTGGCACGACCATCGAGTGGTACGTCCCACCAGGTGCGTCCCTGCTCTCCCTCGTTCCAACTGGCACCACCCACGTGTACCTGACTTGTTAGGCGGCAGGCGATCCCTTGTGAACAGACCTAGTCGCTGTCGTCATCTTGTTTTTTTTTAAAGGGGCAGCCTACTGTCCTTAATTATCAATTATTATGGTGTGCTATCTGAATGCTGCTCAAATCTTGAATGCAAAGGATGGCTATCAAGACTCGAACTTTGCTTGAAACTGGAAGGTACAGGAATGTCTCGGACAATCGCTGTCCTCAAATGATTATAGGACCATGGCGTAAGCAGCCGTCGTCCTTGTAATGTTCTTGCCAAGTTAGTTCCGACAGCACATGCTTCATATCAGAGTATTCCTTACATGATGTAAGAAACGTTTACAGCTCCCTTGTGTTGCTGAGCCGAGCAGATGGCACGTAGGGTTGTTACCTTGTTTTGCTGAGCCGGGCAGATGGCACGTAGGGGTGTTACCTTGTTTTGCTGAGCCGGGCAGATAACGTAGGGGTGTTACCTTTTTTGCTGAGCCGGGCAGATGGCACGTAGGGGTGTTACCTTTTTTTGCTGAGCCGAGCAGATGGCACATAGGGGTGTTGATCACGACCGCGAACCGCGCGGGTCCACAACTAAAACACCATATTGCAGACTCCACATATATGGAATAATCTAGGTTGCTTCCTAGAGCTGCACTAAGTGTCCTGTGGAGGCTCCCTCAACATGCCTTGAGCGGGGATGTGATGTGATAACGTGCTCACGAGGACCAGGTTGTTCACTTACTAGGTTGAAGGGTCGGGCTGGGGCAGGGTGCAATGCGAAGCACACACTGTCTCTGGGGAAGGAGGCAGACTGCCTCGAGTCCAGCTTGCTGCGCCCTGAGGGACCATCTTTTGTGTGGCACTTTCAGCAGCCTGGCTATTACACCTATCGCAGTCAAGTGCGCCCCTCCACGCCTGCGTGGCCCTCTCAGTACCGGAGCCCACGCCGCTTCCCTCCTAGTCAAGGCATGAGCCATGCCTTCCACGTGTCACACCCATCTGCTGCCATCCATGGCGCCTCGCAGCTCCTTGGACCCACCCAAAACCAAGATCGGTCCAGCGCATTGGTTTTATCTGGCATCCATCTGCCGGCGTCTAGCTGAGTAGGCACTCCTTACCCAGCAGCTGTATAAGAGGGTGCAGCACACTGGTGCTGAGGAGGGGTAAGGAATCTGTGAAGGGCGCCGAGGGGAAGCGGCGTTTTCACGTGAGCAGAGGGCCACCGGGAGGAGGGGGTTTGGTTGCAGATCTACACGTTCATGCGTGGCTCCATCACTGTGCGGCCGCCCACCAGCCCGGTCAGTTCTGACTGCCCAGCGTCACCCTGGGGGGTGGAAGAGCCCGAGAGCGCAGCACCAGCCTCCCCATGCTCCCCAGCCCCCACGTGTTGCCCATCACCCGCAATGCCTTCGGAGCCTCCCTCCCCCTCGGCACTGTATCCCTCGCTGACCCCGCCCCACATTCCATCGACATTGGATGCCCAAGCACCCCTTAGTCCCTTTCCCTATGTGCCTGGCCCGACAGCCTTCGGAGGGCTCTCCCCTGCAAAGCTGCCTGCTCCCGGCTCCCACGCCCCAGGCAGAACCCCGGGTGGCAAGGGATGTCTTAGGCGGAAGTCGCCCCTGCGGTTGGACACCGTTGTGCCTGCCCACGAGCCATCCGACTTCAACGAACCCCTCATCTCCCCCAGCCCGTCACCCTCGCGCCTCTGCGAGCTGCAGTACCCCTCCCCTGTGAGCCCTTCGCGGCCGGAGGATCTCAAAGACCAGCCCATACTTCGACC
This sequence comes from Cymbomonas tetramitiformis, assembly GCA_001247695.2. Classification (NCBI taxonomy): domain Eukaryota; kingdom Viridiplantae; phylum Chlorophyta; class Pyramimonadophyceae; order Pyramimonadales; family Pyramimonadaceae; genus Cymbomonas; species Cymbomonas tetramitiformis. The sequence goes on along the minus strand of LGRX02001224.1, from coordinate 17,543 downwards.
CAAGACCAGGGCGAGCCCTATGAAGTCTTCCACCTCCCCGCCCATTGCTCCTGCCGTCACCCTTCCCACGCCTCCCCACCAGCTTGCCAGGCGATCCCTGTTCCACAAGGACTCCGCCTCCTCCGGGGGGGGCAGGTGACCCCCACCTTCCCAGCCCCTCCCTCTTCTGCGCCTCTCGTTGCCTTTTATTTGAAGTGCGCATGCCGGCAACAGCGACTGCAAAAGAGTGCCCCGCAGAGAGCCGCCAGGAGGGACCAGGAGGGACCGAGGGTGCAGGTGGCTCGGGTTGTGGGGAGCTCTGAAGCCCCCAACTGTCAGCTGCTCTAACGCCAAGTCCGATGTCGAATCAATGCTCAGCTCACAACGAGCGCCGCTTCAGTGCGGCACATGACCTCACCCGAGGGTTTACATTCCACAGCCTTCGAAGCCTGTTGTGATGCATTCGGCAGGTTGATGGAAATTGAAGGGAGAATGGGCTGGGTGAGGCTACAGTGGAGGGGCGCCCTCCCCGGAGCACACCGGGGCGCCTGGGCGGCAGCGCCCACGCATCCAGATGGTGGGGAGCCAGGGCAAGGCACCCCAAGGAGCTGTTTCCCACGGAAGCAGCGAGGAGTCCACTTCCCCGCAGATGCCGAAGGAGGCGGCATCCACGAGGCGCAACCGCATGCTGCACCATCCCAGGTGGGCTGAATACCTGACTCACATCCCTTGCACCCAGGTCAGACAGGCGCGATCAGGTGATGACTCCCGAGGCTGAAAGTAGGAATGGGAAGATCCCGCATGGCTCCCGTGCCATGTCCGCAAGATCACGAGGAACGTGCCCATATTCCTCCGTTTGATCTAGAACCACGTGCTCACATCTCCTTCTCGTTCTTCTGGGTTCTACCATGAGGATACCCAACCTAGGCGCTCAGGAGGCTGTGATTTACGTCCCCCATCTGTGGCAAGGTGCAGCCGCTGAGCTGGCAGCACTTTGTTTTGGAATTCAGCGGTGGGTATTTTGCAAAAGTGAGCGTAAACTTTCATTCTCAAAAGATATAGCAGTTCGCAGCTTGAAACGCCACGAACTTTAGCGCCCAATCATTACTGATTGGGCAGTCTAAGTGAAAGTTCACTAAATAGAGTCTGACGTGCCACTGTCGAGTTCATAACGACTGCAGTGACACGCCTGCGATGGGCCGATGAACTATTACACACTGTGTCTTGCCGATGGTCATCATATGATCCAACGGCCACGATTAGTTCAGCAGATCTACAGATCTAGATCTAAGGGTTTCATAGGGTTTCTTCAGGGTTCCTTCAGGGTTTGAGCATCCTGACTACTGTGCAAGGCCTAGACAGTCATGCTTTACATCAAACTGATCAGCAGACACTGCAGATTCCAATACCCCTTCTAAAGGGTGACTGTCTAGTTATCCTACTGCCAGTTCTTGGGAATGGTGCCCCTTCAGTCAGCAATGCCCAGTTCTTGGGATGGCGCCCCTCCAGCTCCAGTTTATGGGGATGGTGCCCCCTTCAGTCTTCAGTTCCAGTGATATGGGGATGGTGCCCCTTCAGCTCCAGTTTGTGGGGATGGTGCCCCTTCAGTCTTCATTTGATCATCACGGGGTAGGTTGTCAAGATATCCACTCGTAGTCCAGGATAAAGCTCAGGATGTCCAGATAGTCCAACCTGACAAGCCTCGGGATCATCCTCATGCGAGTCGGAGCCCGAGTCCAGATCGGGGATGGAGTCATCAAAGTTGTCACCAAAGTGGTCACCATCATCATCCTCGGTGAACACCTTCATAGAGTCGAAGATGTGCTTGGTGGCGCCACAATCCAGAACAGCGCTCTTGTCCATAGTGGAGCGGGGCGCAACTCGCAGGTCAGGATCCACCACCCCCCCGGCCACCTTAGCACAGCGAGCAGTAGCATCAGTAGGCACCGCCAACACTCTGTCCAGCACTGAATAATTGTTGGAGAGGGCGAGTCCAGAGGATGGAGGGTCCACCAAGGCAGATTTACCAGATCGCCCTCCCTCACCGAGAGCAAATAAAGCCTCACCGGTGTCCTCCAGGCCAGGGTATAAGTCAGATTGCCCACTCTCACGGAGAGCAAATAAAGTCTCACCAGTATCAGAGTGCTTCTCCTGCTCGCCAGCATATATGTCCTCACCAGTCTCAGCCAGACCAGGGTGTAAGTCAGATTGACCAGCCTCTCGGAGAGCAAATAGAACCTCACCACTTTCCTCCAGGCCAGGATAAAGCTCAGATTGCCTAGCTGCAGCACCAAGGTGCTCACCAGGCTTCGGTAATTTACCATGCCTCTCGTAGTCCGCAACCTTCTTAAGAATTGCCGCCTTGGTAGAGGGGGAAGCCTTCTCGAAGAACGCCTCCCGCTTCTCGACGTTCTTGATGAAGCAGTCTGTAGAAGGGTGGCCACGTCTGTGACAGAAAGAGCAAGGGACCTTGCCAGCAGCCTCAGATTCAGAATTGTCGCCGGTGTGGTTCACTGCGAGGGCAGTGCGCGTCACAGCAGCACGCGGGGCGAGTATGGTGTCGTAGTGAGATGTGACTTGGTCCGACAGCACACTCGCAGTAGGCAGGGTCGCAGACATGAATTTGGCCTTGAGGAGCATATAGTCGGGGTGCAGCCGCACAACAGCCATGGCAGAAAATATGGTCTCAACCGTCTCCATACACAGAGGCTTGCCAGAAGGAGTAACGCGCGCGTTCACGGAGTACTCGCGTACACGCCGAAGAGTCTCCTTCGACTCCAGAAACGTTGGAAGAGGAGGGGCAAGTCTCGAGAGTTGATTCGGTAGCGACAGCAGTTTATCCACTTGGGTGATGAAGTAGACGACGCTGGTGTTGCGTCACAATTTGGATAGCTCAAGCCAGGCTCCGTGACCGTCAGAATGTTGTTCGTAGCTGCGAACGACAGCGTTCGCAGTGCCAGTGGTAACACGGCAGAGGAAGTCATAAAACAGCTGATGCTCCTATCTCCATGAGGGGGGATGAAGATAGGAGTCATCCCCCCTCACCATATGGAGCGGAGTTGATTCCGAGAGCAGTAGCGCAAGAGAAGGGTGGCGCAAAGAGGGCTTAATTTTCGCAAGCCACTCGTCCCAAATTCCTTCCTGGTCAGTTTCCTTGCCAGAAAAGTACGAGTCCGCGGAAAGCCCCTTAGTCATATCAGAAAGAATTGGTAAAGGACGTCGCCCACCAGCGGGCGACGAATTGAGATGTTGGTCCACAGGGACAGTGGCGCGGGGAACTGTCTGATGAAGGCTGCGAAACTCGTAGAGCTGAGAACTCAAGCCTTTCACCATTTCCGTAAGCGCCGAGATTTGCTCCTGCTGACCACTCAGCGCAATATCTCGCAAAGACGACTCGTCAGGCTTCTCCTCATATGCTGGCGCGCCACCAGGAGGTGACGGTGTCGTCGCTTGACTATAGCTCTTACCCTTAACCATAATGAATTCTCTTACGCGCAGCGGAAAATTTGCGTGATAAACAAAACGGATCCTCACTTACAATGTAAGTGGGCCCATAACCTTTTGGAATTCAGCAGTGGGTATTTTGCAAAAGTGAGCGTAAACTTTCATTCTCAAAAGATATAGCAGTTCGCAGCTTGAAACGCCACGAACTTTAGCGCCCAATCATTACTGATTGGGCAGTCTAAGTGAAAGTTCACTAAATAGAGTCTGACGTGCCACTGTCGAGTTCATAACGACTGCAGTGACACGTCTGCGATGGGCCGATGAACTATTACACACTGTGTCTTGCCGATGGTCATCATATGATCCAACGGCCACGATTAGTTCAGCAGATCTACAGATCTAGATCTAAGGGTTTCATAGGGTTTCTTCAGGGTTCCTTCAGGGTTTGAGCATCCTGACTACTGTGCAAGGCCTAGACAGTCATGCTTTACATCAAACTGATCAGCAGACACTGCAGATTCCAATACTTTGCGCGCCCCAAACACGCTGCGCGACTGGGGTATTGGTGAGGGAACTGGCGGTCGTTCACGTGCGGCCGGGGTTGCAGTGTGAAAGTGGTGGACTCGTCGAGCAGTGATGACGATGATGAGCAAGAAGAGGAGGAGCCGTTGTTCTTCATCACCCGCCTGGCGCAGAAAGTTGCCATGGAAATGCAGTCCCCGAAGCCCGATCAACAGGTGGCCCCCGTATCTCCCGCCTGCAGCAGCTCGATAGTGCAGGGAATCAGCCACGGAGTCCCCAGAGCACGCCCAAGAGGAGCGCCAGGGAGGCTGTAGTACATATGCAATGCGGAGAGGGTTATCTGACTTTCTTCCAGGTGTAGGTGGCATCTATAGATACCATTCCTACCCCCCTATCCGAGCTACCCATTCATCACGTTTGGCGCCGGATGTGCAGCATGCTCCTGAACACAACTTTCAACTTCGACGGCCTGCCTTTAGCCCTAAGGCTACTACCATCCACTAACTCAGATATCCTCGGTTATCGGACGGGCATCCGATCCCCTCGTCCCTCGGGTCTCTCCTACCCTTTAGATAACCTTCAACCAGGCTCCCTCTGGTAAAAAAAAGCCACACGACCTGGGAAGGTCGTCTTCCGTTCTTTCTTTCTTTGAATGCAACGCGGGCATATGACGGAGACGCCCTCGGCAGCGCTTTGACGGAGACGTGGGTTTGGGGAGAGCAGCAGGATGCCCATCCTCAGGCACACCTGCATCACACCAGCTTGAGCACGTCATCCGGCGGTACGGTTCAGGGTTGCAGCCAGGTGGGGGACGGCCGGCCTTCTACAGGCAGTGCCCCAGGCATCAGCCCCACGGACAACAGCGGCAGCAGCAGCAGTGAGACCAGCAGCACCTCTGTGCTCCCCAAGCCCTCCGGGCAGGTGCGCGCCTGCTGCCTCGTCTCTCCATGACGCAGGACTTTCGAGGGAGGGCGTCCCATCGGGTTCGCTGCCCTGCCAGGCGCCCTCTGCACGGGAGCTCACGCTGTGGCAGCTCTTTCCTCCGATGGCGGCGGCGGGTTTTGTATGCCACTGTTCGGAGGAATTTCAATTTCGGCAGTGTCACCGTCGTCTGCCTGGCTCAGCTATCTCCTCCTCGGCTCGGACCCTTCAGTGGATCCAAGATTGGAGACGGCTGCCCGGGGCTGAGAGATGGGCAAGATCGTGGTGTTACCCCCAAGCCGCGGGAGTGGCCGCCCTGGTGGCTGCGCCTCGTGCCCAAAGGAGAGCCAGGCAGGCCGCCAATGCAGTGCGAGCAGCGGGGGGAGGGCTGGCGGTAGCACATAGATAGGTGGGGGAGGGGTCCTGATGGGAAATGGTGGGGAGGGTGGCGAGCGCTCAGGCCTCTAGTCCTGCATATCCCGCCTCGACCTCTGGATATGGACTGGAATATCTGGCCACGACGTTTCACAAGGCCATCGCAGGCGGCCGGGTCCGCGGGTCGACGCCCCCAAAAGGTGCATCGCCGCTATGCAAGTGACTGAAACGCTTATGCTGCCTGCCAAAAGGGGGGCGGGGAGTAGAGGGAGTGGGGTGCGGGAGGCCAAGGGCGGTGTAGGGCGCTGCCCGACGAAGAGCGGCCGACCTGACGGAAGGCGGCCAATGAGTGGATTTCTCTTTTGCTCGAATCCTCATTTGCCAAAGGCAGGCACTGCAATACATTTTATTAAAATGATTTTGTAAAGTGTTTAAAATGCATTTTGTGCTTTTACATGCTTTCTAAATTCATGTTTTTGATGAGATGTCCAGACTGTCTGTGCACGTCACCAAAAGGAAAGAGTCCTCTGGGTCGGGAGCGGTGGGAAGAGCAAAAGGAACAGAGCTGAACAGGCGTGTCGCTTCGTGGCTACTTGTACATCCTGTTTGTGTCACGGAGCTACATGTGTCATTCGGCTCTACTGCAGCAGGAGTCACGGATTCTGAAAGTCTGAAACCACAAAAATTCTGTTGCACTCCAATTTGAACATTTCTCTTTTGCTCGAATCCTCATTTGCCATGAAACCAAAGATGAAACTGTGAGGCACACAAAAGAAATCTGATCTCTGTCACTGTGACCATGTTAACCAAGCGAAGTAGTAGTCCATGTCTGTGTCCCTCAGAGCTGTCGGGTCGATGTAGTGCTGCACTGCCGATGAGAACTGTGACCAGCCTCCCAGGAAGCACACTTTCTCCATTGCAACACCCACAGCTCGAGCACACGTCGTGGCACCCTTCCGGGTGCTGTGTGCAGAAAAGTGACCTCCTTCCGGAGGTCTGCAGTCCAGCTCGCTGAGAGCCAGACCAATCCAGTCATTTGCCACGGAAGCCTTGAAGTTCTTCGGGTCCTCGGGTAGCAGCCAGTAGGCGTCAGGTTGAGACTTCTCAGAACTGTTCCAAGCCGTGTCACGGTGGAACTCCCAGTGCTCGATCAGCTCCTTCAACAGAGCTACCCCCTTCCAGGGGATGCACAGGCGTCTCTTCACCAGTTGATGCCGCCGTCCTTTCTCCTTCAGCAGCACCACTGAGAACTCACTGTCGCCACAATGAACGTGCTGCCGTGACAACGAGGTCCCCGTGTCCGGTCTGCCGAAGGTCACGAAGGCCACAACCACGTAGGCGAAGGCTCGCAGTAGCCGCAGCTCCTCAGGCGATCTCGGAGTCAAACTCAGCGCTGCTTCGTGCACACGTCGTACGTGTGCCGCTGGCAGCCACGTCCGCTGGGTCTCGATGTTCTCCTCCTGCACCGCCAGCTCCGCCTGGATGGTCGCCATCCCCTTCACAGCTCGGGTCACAGAACGCCCCTTCGCTGGTCCAGGAAAACGTAGGGCCTCGTGGTAGTTGTTGATGGCAGACAGGTACGGCTGTAAGGAGGCCGACTTGATGTTCCCGTCCTCCAACAGAGAGGCGATGTACAGCAACATCGTCGCCTCCGATGCTGGTAGCCACGGCCGTTGGTCATGCTCACAAAATAAAATGAATCGCCGCGCCTTCGGTCCGTAGTTGCCCATCGTCGTGTCCAGCAGTGCCTTTCTCTGCATCGTCACTGCCAGTTCCGTGAGCCGGGAAGGTCCCAACTCACCCCTCCACCGCTCACAAAGTGAGCGCGTGAGGAAATTTTGTACAACACCACCGCGCTTGTACTCTTCGTAGTCGCCTCCGCTGATCCGCTCGGTGTTCTCGCCGTCCGCGTCCGTTGCCTCGTCCGTGCTGTTGATGATTTTGAAGTTCTCCTCGGACAAGTCCAGCGTCTCCTCGTCGCCGTCGTCGTACAGCACGTGCGCCTTCCCGTCCTCGTTGAACTCCTTCACCACACCCGGGTAGAAGCAGTCATCGTCCTTCCAGAACACCTCGATTTTTGTACCCACGGTCACCTTGCTCGCTGTCGTACTCGTAGCAGAGCTTCTTTGTACTTCAGCGGCGTAGTAACTCACGGGCGCGCCTCGATGAAGAACATCACAGCGTCCCACTTCGAGGGCCCGAGCAGCTCGGACCCTCCCAGCCTGCTCGGAGTGAACAGGTCCCTGCGCCGTGGCATGATCACCACCTCGGTGGCCAGGGCCTCCAGCTCTCTGAACCAGGACTGTCCCGGCCAGTACGGAGCCACCACCGTAGCAGCGGCCCCCTCCTCCCGCAGCTTGTGCGCCACCTCGTCCAGCAGCGCCCACGGGGGGTTCACCCAATTGTTTTCCCCCCGCCAGTCGTACGTCAGAGAGTCCACACCTTCGCACTTCGGGTCCTTCCACGCAGCGTAGTACCGAGGAAGCTGCGCGGAGATCTCGGAAGCGAACCGGTCGACTGTGTAGGGCCCCCACTGCTTGTTGGCCCACACGAACCAGTCCCGATTCAGCCGCCAGTCGTCCAAATCCTCGCAACGCGAAAGGTTGTCGGCCCACACGTTGGCCTCGCTGCGGATGTACCGAGCCTGCAACTCGATGTCGTGCAGATCCAGTAGCAGCCAGAGTCTCCTCATTCTCCTCATCAGGTCCGGGTTCCTGGAGGTGAAGTGTGACAGCATCGCCACCACCGCCTGGTTGTCGCAGTAGAGCCGTACGACCTTGCCCTCCAGCTCCTGCAGGAACGCCTGTACGGTCTTGTACACGGCCTCCAGCTCCAGGTGTGTAATGTGCCAGCTGCGCATCTCGTCTGGCCAGAAGCCTCGCGCAGGGAACTTCAGGTTCAGCACTCCTCCCCAGGCTGTCATCGAAGAGTCCGTGTGCACCTTCGCTCTCGTCGGGGATCTCCAGATCTTGCGCCCGTTCCACCTGCTCATCACAGGCAGCCTGGACCACCATTCTAAGTCCCCCCGAGCTGCACGCGAGATTTTTACCTTTGCTCCCCAGCTGCGTTTCTCTGCCAGCACGAAGTAGAGCTCCCGTAGGTAGAGCCGCGCCGCTGGTACTGCCAAGTACACGGATTGGCAGAGTCCCGTGAAGGAAGCCAGTCTCCTGGCAGGAATCCACCTCCGATTTCTCGCTGCGTCGCACAGGATCTCCTTCGCCTTGGTGTGGATCTTGTGTACCCGTCGTTCTGTTACACGGAATTGTCCCAGCTTCAGGTCCACCTCCAGCCCGAGGTGCTCCACCACCTGCGTAGGCTCCCATTGGCCCTTCTTCTCGTTCCTCCGTATTCCAAGTCGATGAAGCACCAGTTGAACTTTTTCTCGGCGCAGAAAGCCTTCTCGCTGAGAGTCGACCAGCACCAGAAAATCGTCCATGTACGGTAGTACTCGCATTCCGCTGTGACGGTTCGCGTCCCCGCCAGCACCACCGGTCATGCGATGGACTGACCATCGCTGTCGTACTGCGGAACCGTCCCGCAGCCTCCTGATTTCTCTGCGATCTTCCGCTGCCTGTGGAGAACGTAGAGCCTCCACCATCACGCGTACGAACTTGCAGAACACTCTCGGAGCGTCGCTCCATCCGAACGGCATCGCTGAACATTGAAGCAGGTCCCTTTGCAGGTCGAACTGCATGAATCGCTGAAAGTCCGGGTGGATCCCCAGCGCATGAAAACCGTCTTGGAGGTCGAAGCTGAAGCACCAGTCGCCCGGTTTCGCCAGTCTCCTTAGTTTCTTCAGCGTCTCCATCTTCACACGATTTTTCACACACCACTGGTTCAGCCATCGGAAGTCCACCACCAGTCTCCACTTGTTCGTACCTGGTTTTGGCACTAAAAAAGCGCGAGAAACATGAGATCTTCTCGTCGCTCTCATCCAGGCACCGTTCTCCAGCAGCCTCTCCTTCTCCGCGTCCAGCCACACCTGCTGCTGCCGCGTAGCATCCCTCAGTGACACCCCGTGGTCGAACGGAGGCGGAGGCTTGCGCTTCCACCTCAACTTCACCCCGTGAGTAATCCATTGCATCACCTCGGAACTGGCGCCCGCCGCGCGCCATGCTCCCCTCCGCTGTCTCACCTGCTGTTGCACGGTGAGTTTTCCCCGCCCAGCGCCCAGAGAGGGCTGTTGCGCTGGACGGGGTGGCGGCACGCACATCACACATCGGCCGCGGGCTTTCCGCCCCGGCCCTTGCCGCCTTTTTCGGTAGGCTTCTTACCGTCCTTCTCCTCCTTGTTCTTACGGTCCTTCCAGCGCAGTTCTCGGTCCCGCGGATTCACCACCCGCGTTTCCGCGTTCGCTGCGTTCTTCGCCGTCATGCTCAGCATCGCCTTGCCGCGGTTCTTGTCGAAGTCGTTCAGCCACTGCTGCAACACCTCATCTGCCACCACGCCGTCTGCTGCCTGGTAGACTCTGTCCTCCACGAACTGCAGCTTTGCGCGTAGAGCGTCCGATCCTCCCCGTTGTGAAGAACCAGGCTCCTGCTCCAGCTGCCCGCGCAGTTCCAGCATCGTCCACCGGTTGCACAGCAACGCGTACACGCCGTGCACCGAGTTGGTAACCGCGTGGAAATGTTTCTGCCACTCGCTCTTCGACAATCCGCAGTCCTCGTTCACGTCCAACGTCTCGTTGCACTCGTTCACCACGTCGTGCAAATAAGACAGCGCTGGAGCCAGAACCATGCACTCGTACTTCATCGAAGAGTTGGACTTCTTGGAGAGCGCGTCGTACGTCTTGCTGCCGTGCAGGTCGTACAACTGCGGCATCCTCGATGTCAGTGTAGCCGGCCGCGGTGGGAACGGGTTGATCGAGGCTGCTGGCACGTACTCCAGCTTCCTCCTCTCCAGAAGTTGTTCGGCGGTCTTGGCTACGGAGTCCGGGTCAGAAGTCCCAGGCTTCGCTGTCACCTTCGCCTCCAACTCAACGTTGAGCTGTGCTTGTCGTTGAAGCTCATCACGCAGCAGGCGATGCTCCTCTGCCTGCTGCCTCTGCATCTCAAGGAGCTCCCCTTGCTGCTTCTGCATTGTCAGAATTTGTTGCATCAGCACGTCCTGAGTGGACGGTGCTGCCGGGGAAGGGGAAGCCTGCCCGATGTCTGGCTTCCCCGGGATGGGAGGGAAATCCTCTGTAGACTTGCCCTTCGCAGTTCCAGCCATTTTCTCTCCCTCAAAGGAGTAACAGTGAAGTCAATCGTACTGCCGTAGCCGATGTGAAGCCGTCGTTTTGAAGTCGTAACGCCGTCCCCGCGACTTCGCTGTCAGATCTCCCGTCGTCGTTCGATCGCCGTCGTACAACCTAGTGGTCTCGTCACTACCTACTCTACTGTTTTACCGGTGAAACAGGTGAAGAAATTTACAAAATCGGATTTGCAGTGTGCCTCACAGAGTACCGTAGGTACCCGTGAAGTTCCTGTTTGCAAGAGCAAAAGGAACAGAGCTGAACAGGCGTGTCGCTTCGTGGCTACTTGTACATCCTGTTTGTGTCACGGAGCTACATGTGTCATTCGGCTCTACTGCAGCAGGAGTCACGGATTCTGAAAGTCTGAAACCACAAAAATTCTGTTGCACTCCAATTTGAACATATCAGGCTATGACATGAGGTGGGGTATGTGTATCCCTGCAGCGCGACACATGGCTGCAAAGGGATCGCTGGAGGATCTGCTGGACGTGGATGACGGCGAGAGCGACGGCTACCTCACAGGAGGCGCGTCGGCGCCGCGAGGTCTGTCCGAGAATGTCAGCAACTGCCATCTTGCCGTCGCCGCAGCAAAGAGCAACATAGTCAGGCATGAGGCGGAAGCGCACGACCCGCGGCCGATCCCCACACCGGAGGAAAGCCAGTCCAAGCTGGTTAGGGAGCATGCATCGAGCCTGGACTCGGACACCTCTCAGGCCGCTCCCATGTGAGAGCCCTTTGCCCGCTCCTGCCCCATTCCTTTGTAATGAAACTGTGGACTATCACGGCCTGATTTAATCATTGGATCTCTGTGTCGCTTGCTACAAATCGCACTATGCGTGGTGGTCAGCCAGAGTGAATAAATAATCAAAGCGAGACTGTCGTGGAAGAGCGCAGACGGTGACTACCGAGGAGGGGGGTGTCCAACCAGGGGGCAGCGATCCGCGCACTCGCGCGAGGACTGGACAAGTGTCACGGAGACCGAGACCGAAACCGAAACGGATGGTGGGTTTTTGTCGGAGGAAGCGGGAGGAGGGAGCAAGACGAGGAGCGACCTGGATCAGGATGTCGTGGAGGCGAAGCGCCGAAAAAACAAAGAGCGACGGCGGAAGCGCAAGGTGATTTCGCCCGTGCACTCGCCTTCATGCGCCTGTCCACTACCGCCATCTGGCACACGGCCTGCAGCCCTACCTCCATATCGAACTTGCACCACCTCACCTTGTGGACAGCCGGCTTAACAGGGACAATTTCGAGGCCATCTGGGGGATGGGGGCTGATTGGCAGGCTGTGGGAAGGGGTCGGGGTTGAGGGCTATTTGCTGACTCCAGGAGCGTGATTTGCGACAGAGGCTTCTGCAGCACGCAGAAGGTGCAGGGGGGGGCAAGCACGCGCAGGGCAGTGATTTGCACGAGAGTGGAGCTGAACAGGCCAGCCTCCAGCAGAGGGACGAGCCCTCAGGGGATGCGCCCGGAGGGGCAGAACGGGTGGAGGCGGAGGACGCCACGCTGGAGGCCATTGCAGAGGACACGCTACATGCGGAGCTTCCAGTTGGGCGGGTGGAGTGCCACGTAGATGTGCTACCCAATAATGCAGCGCCCTCCAGGAGCTCCATGTTCGGGGCGCATGCTTCAGGGAAGCAACTGCGAACAGAGGGGGAGGAGGGCAAGGTGCACTCTGTCGGCGAGGCGGACTTGGCCGGGAAGCTGCAGACTGCCGAGGTTGGAGTCGAAGCGGGCAAGTCCCGTCCTTCATCTGTCCGCGATTCGCCCGCTTGCCTTGCAGCTTCCTCTGCACTGCGCTGTCGGGGCGCAGAGTAGGAATCGTGAAGAGGCCGTGCTTGAGCCCGAGCGGGGATCCAATGGGCGCTCGGCGTGAAAGCGACATCGCAAGCCTGGGACACGGCGGCTCCGAAGCACGGCTTGTCGTGTAGCAGCCTCACGCCAGTGCCATAAATGTATGTGGGTGGCTTATCCTTATCCTGGGATGATGATTGGCTGGCGTTTGTCGGCTGATCTCATGCCATTCAGTGTGTGGCTTATCCTTGGACCGATTATAAATATATGTGTGGCCTATCCCTGGACCGATTCCTTTGGCATCGCATAACCGTAGAGGATCCGCTGCACTAGGTACCCACGCCGGGGATCAAAGGATTCAGCACACACTTCGGGACACTTATCCGGATTCTCCGGAGCTCACTAGTAAAAAATGGGACCCCTTAAGCCTTACTGGGCCACCTGAGCGTGTATGTGTGTGAGGCTTATCGTTGGACGGATTCCTTTGGCACCACATAACGATAGAGGCGCGCTTGTCCTAAAAAATGGGGCGCATATGCATGCGGCAAACATAAACACTCCAGTGCAAGCTCCACGCTGATGCTACAGGATATAATCTATGCCCTGGAATATATTGCATGCCCTGCTCCAGTTTTGTAACCTATTTAATCCATCCACCATTACTGGTACTCTCCCGCCGGTGCGGTAACACCCACGACCCGCTGCCTCACACCGGTGCTGTAACACCCACGACCCGCTGCCTCACACCGTGGCTGAAACACCCACGACCCGCGCCGCACCGGTGCTGTGTAACACCAACCTCGCTGCCCCAAGCCGGTGCTGTAACACCCACGACCCGCTGCCTCAAGCCGGTGCTGTAACACCCACCCGCTGCCTCACATCGGTGCTGTAACACCCACGACCTGCTGCCTCAAGCACCCGCTGCCTGCTGTAACACCCACGACCCGCTGCCTCACGCTGGTGCTGTAACACCCACGGCCCGCTGCCTCACGCTGGTTCTGTAACACCCACGATCCACTGCCTCACGCTGGTGCTATAACGTACTCGACATGGTCTGCGCCAGTGCTATAAGATATCCATCAGTCAGCGCTGTAGCATGTGCATCCCGTGCCTCGCACTGGTGCTGTAATGAACATGCAACTGTACTGGCCGCCGAGCTCGGGGTGAGCAATGGGCAGTGAGAGCGATGTGGGAAATGATTTTGTGTATGATTATATTGGTAGGTGCAATTCTAGGGAAAGCACTGCGGAGCGGGGACTGATATGAACCGTGGAATGGGAACTGGCTATCGCAGGCGCTAGTGGCATCGGAATTGTGGACACGGCCCGTTTTGAGGGAGGCAACAGCGGCGGTGGCAGCGGAAGTGAAAATGCGGATGTCCATCACGGAAAAGAGCGGACGATGCAGTGCTCTGGTCACAGGCTGCTGGCGTCATGCCGAAAAGGAAAGGGAATCAGTGAGCAGCAGATGGCGCCGGTGGCACCTGGCATGGCTCCACCTCCAACTGCAGAAGCGGCGCCTTGCTCTGGTGTGAGCCCAAGTGGGCGTGGGCTCATTGATCACACTGCTCTGGTGTACACCCAAGGGGGGCGTGGGCTCATTGATCACACTGCTCTGGTGTACACGCAAGGGGGGCGTGGGCTCATTGATCACACTGCTCTGGTGTACACCCAATCATGGGATTGATGAAGTCCCATCAAGTACTCATCACTGATCCGCACTGCAGCTACCCAGCGCTGCAACGTGTCGGCACTGTGACATATCTATGCAGCACTCCCTGAGTGGTGTGAGCGCCAACTTGACCCTTGATTCCCGTCACCGTATTGTCATGCGGCTGTGTCAAGAGCGTTGTTCTTTTGACATGTCACCACCGCTGCGCCACGGTAGCGAATCTCCCGAATCATGCCATATCACAATCACACCCCATTGGAACAGCCATTGATGTACTGGTTTATGGGGATGACACTGCAACCAGGTGGTCCAGAGATGGCGACCGACGACGAAGCTGCAGGGCTATTGTTACTCCGCATGCTGCAAGCGGGAGCGGGACCCAGTGTCAGCGGTGACTTAGCTCCAGACAGCGGTGGCATGGGAGATGGGTCACAGGCGAGCAATGAGCCATTTTTTGGTGGCTGGCCAGGGCGGGAGGACGCGGGGGCTGCCGGGGACTTCTGGGAGCAGGAGCGCCGCATGATGCTCTCCATGCAGCAGGATGACCCGTCTGGGGCAATTCACCTGGAGGGGGACTCTGCAGTGTTAGCCTGGGGCGCTGTGGACCCCAACATGACCCCTTCGGACCCCCCTACCATGGACCCTAATGCAGATGCATGCTCTTCTGCAGGCTTCGTGGAACCCCGACCCCCTTCCGCCTCTTTTGACGCCGCTGCCGCTGCTGAATTCTTGGAATTGCGTACGCCCTCGCCCTGAGGCCCTCCCTGTTGTTACGCGTCTCCTGTGCCGGCGATGTGCCTATGCAGCCGTTGAGGCTGCAGGAACGGATCTGGATGCTTTCGTCTGCTAGTGCTCCAAACCTCCCATGGGGGATGGGAGTTAGGGCACCTTAGGGTTTATGGGAAGAGGAGAAGGTGAGTGGGATGGGGTATGTATGTTCGCTCTATCGTGAGGAATGCCACTGCAGGGGATGACGTATCGTGGGAAGGGGGAGGGGTACCTTTCAGGCTTTGCAACAGCGATGCAGGCTGTCGATGCTCAGGAGTACTATGACAAAGAGTATGGAGCTGGGGCTTCCGCTACAGTTTCTCCATTGATCATCTCCCGGCTGTTGCCCATAGGCTTGCCAACTACGAAGGGTCCCCCTCTTGCCTGAGCTTCCTGTTAAAGAATGATGTATCAGGAGTCTTTTGCAACCGCCCGCGTGTGGATGTTGTGCGTGTGTGAAATGTGCATTCTTGTTGCCTTTGAACTGACAGGACCAGACAACAGAGATGCTTCGGTGCAGAGATGACCTTGTGCAATTAATGTCTACTTCAACCTAACTTTAGGACCTGAAAGTATGGGTAGCATGAGTAGAATTTGTTGGGACGACTGAACAGGCTTCAAGCTACATCCTGAAACAACCCAGTTGTATCAGACCAACTGCATTATGGCTCTCTCGACACTTACCAACTTGAAATCGCATTCATGACTTTGTAGGTCGATAGAAAGGCATATTTACTGCCTAGTCGCAAGTTTTTGGGGGGATTTTTGTAGCACGGCGCAGAGTTTTAGAATCAAGTATCAGCCCCACTATATGTACCTATATATATATATATATATGGATAAGTTTACATCGGGGGCCTACATTTCATTTAAATCCACATCGGAGTGACATTTCATTTTAATCCACATCGGGGCCGACGTTTCATTTAATCCACATCGGGGGCAGACATCTCATTTTAATCCACATCGGGGGCTGACAAGCCTAAACGTTTCACATCGGGTGTAGACATCTCATTTTAATCCACATCGGGGGTTGAGATTTCATAGCATGCGTAGACAGAAGACACGCGCAACGATATAATGTTAACGAAACATACCTACGCAAATCCAACCGGTAGATATGTAACTCGTATTACGATGAGCATATCTACCGGTTGGATTTGCGAAATGATGTTTTTGGTGCTGCAAACGATGAAAGACTCTCTTGTTTGGCGAAATAAAACAGTTTTTCACTGCTGGACGCTCAAAAAAACATTATTTCGCAAATCCAACCGGTAGATATTTTCATCGCAATATGATTTACATATTTGCTGGTTGGATTTGCATAGTTATGTTTCGTTTACATTATATCCGTTACGTTGAATGTAATGCATACCCCCGATGTGGAATACAATGAGATGTCTACACCCGATGTGGATTAAAATGAGATTTCAGCCCCCGATGTGGATTAAAATGAAGTGTCTCCGATGGGATTAAAATGAGATGTCTCCCCCGATGTGGATTAAATGAAGTGGTCGTGGATGTGGATTAAATGAGATGTCTGCCCCCGATGTGGATTTAAATGAAATGTCGGCCCCCGATGTAAACTTATCCCTATATCAGATGGTATTTTTTTAGTAGCAGCCCCACTATACAGTATGTCCCCTTGTAACAATAAGGGGACATTGTAAGAATATAATATACTGAAATATCTTGCTGAAGCCTCGCACACCAGAGGATGATGGATATTCGCAGCCGGCTTCACTTTCGAAAAACATCGCAAGCTTATTCTGGCTGGATTGCACAACTTCCGAATACAGAGATATACAAGGGGGTGTAAATAAACTATGTAATGGCTTGTGTCTACCGCGCACAAGAATGTGACCTGAGGAAGCATTAACACATAGTCCCTAAAACTACCAGTAATTAATGGCCATTGTTGTCCTCCCCGACTAGTGAGGTACTAATGGCCATTGTTGTTACGGTGCCTTACGTCCCGAGAGCATTCACACTGAACATCACCCTTATCCACCTGTCGAAAATATGCCCGTGCATGAAGAAAAATAAGATAATGGCACCGTTGGTAAAAATGCTGGTTTTCGGACTGAACAGCCCGGTTGTGTATATGTTTGGTACTCGTTGTAGGAGTCTACACTCTTGCTTCTTCTCTTCTTTACGGTTTCGGACTTATCTTATCTCTACTTATTAAACGACCGCACGAGGTATGGTTTCGGTTGGTCTACTATCGGAATTCGGTTTCGTAATTCTTTCTAGTATGCTTTTGCTTTCAGTGCATGCTTTCAATACACAATATACAGCAGTTACGGCTCTTTACTTTTATGTTACAATTCTCAGTTCAGTTCTCATCTCCGAGGCTGGCTGCCATAGAGTTCTTAAGCATCATGAAACTCAACTCGGAACTCAACTGTACTAAGTACTCCGTGCAGCGATCTAGGCACCTCACACCAACATCATTCAGATCGGTCCTACTGTACTCCGTACTGAGTACTTTTTATAGTTGTAGTTGCTTTTTGTACTTAGCCCTTTTACTTGCGTCTCTGGCTCTTGTGCTTGCCTCCTAGCACCGCTCTGTTGGATGGATTATCCAGGTTCTCACCTGTCGCCTGGCTATGCCGAGGCTAGAGCCACTGCTCTGGTGGATGGATTATACAGGTTCTCACCTGTCGCCTGGCTATGCCGAGGCTAGAGCCACCGCTCTGGTGGATGGATTATCCAGGTTCTCACCTGTCGCCTGGCTATGCCGAGGCTAGAGCCACTGCTCTGTTGGATGGATTATACAGGTTCTCACCTGTCGCCTGGCTATGCCGAGGCCAGAGCCACTGCTCTGGTGGATGGATTAT
>LGRX02001223.1:0-30324 GCA_001247695.2 Cymbomonas tetramitiformis | reverse complement strand
TGCACCAGCATTCCTCGCCGGGTTCTGTGGGTGCTCTTGTGCGCTGCGCATGCTGGGGTGTCGGTGGAACACACGATTTGTTGGACACCTCTTTATTGCAGGGTGTGGCGCACATGTGTGGGATGACGCACATGGCTGGTACCAGCTGAGGCTGGCTATGGGTTGGCGCACTGCTAACCGGGAAAATGGGGGGTGCTGGCAGTTCTGTTTTTTCCTCACCTCCCTGGTACTACCGCTGCTGGTGATTGTACAGCTCATTGTGCTTTGGTTGGTGCCGCTCTCGGCGCAAATGCAGTATCGCATGCTCATGCTGTCAGTGGTACGCCCTCCCCTGCAAAGCGCCACGTGAGGAAATGCAGTATCGCATGCTCATGCTGTCAGTGGTACGCCCTCACTGCAAAGCGCCACGTGAGGAAATGCAGTATCGCATGCTCATGCTGTCCAGTGGTCCGCCCTCCCCTGCAAAGCGCCACGTGAAATGCAGTATCGCATGCTCATGCCCAATGGTGGTCCGCCCTCCCCTGCAAAGCGCCACGTGAGGAAATGCAGTATCGCATGCTCATGCTGTCAGTGGTACGCCCTCCCTGCACAAAGCGCCACGTGAGGAATGCAGTATCGCATGCTCATGCTGTCAGGTGGTACGCCCTCCCTGCAAAGCGCCCGTGAGGAGAAGTACAGTATCGCATCGCGCTGTGGTGGTACCCTCCCTGCAAAGCGCCACGTGAGGAAATGCAGTATCGCATGCTCATGCTGTCAGTGGTGCGCCCTCCCCTGCAAAAGCGCCCGTGAGGAAATGCAGTATCGCATGCTCATGCTGTCGATAGTACGCCCTCCCTGCAAGCGCCACGTGAGGGAAATGCAGTATCGCATGCTCATGCTGTCAGTGGTCCGCCCTCCCCTGCAAAGCGCCACGTGAGGAAATGCAGTATCGCATGCTCATGCTGTCAGTGGTACGCCCTCCCCTGCAAAGCGCCACGTGAGGAAATCGCGCCCCTGCCACCGAGGTTGGCTACCCAGCATGCTTGTAAAACAGACGCAGTCGGCTTGCGTGTACAGCACTGTTGGCGGAGGGCGCAGCCGGGACGGAGCCTGTCTCACCGCGCTGATAGGGGAGCGGGGGTTGCGATCGCAGTTTAGCAATGCATGCAACTCCCTGGATGTGTTCATGGTGTCCATCATCGCGGCCTTGATGGAGCTCGGCCTTTTCGCTAAGTTCCTGCTCGATGGCAGCTGCGACGAGCTCAACCGAATCCTCAAGCAGTACTTCCGCTACAACTTCTCGTCCGAGAGCGACGCTGTGTGCTACCAGGCGCGCGCCTCGTGCCGATGACCGCGCGTCTCCGCTCCGCTGCTTGGAAGTGGCGCTGCCCACCGCCGCCTGCGCCGTTCCTCGCCACGCTCGTGCGCCGCTGTTCCGAATGAATCGTCGCGGAGCACACGCGCCGCCCGCCTTGCCGCCTCCACCCTGCCTCACCTATTTTTCTTGTGTTGGATGAACTCTGCCCGGAGGATTCATCGTGGCCTTTGCTGGGGCAAGCAGGTCTCGGCATCCTTGCTGGCAGGGGCGTATATCCTGATGGTGTGCGTGCTCTTCTATATTACGATCACGCAGCTATGCTTATACATTTTCAAGTACGGTTGCGCCTCACATGCCGGCACCAAGCTCATCTGCCCCGCAAGCAGGGAAGCTTGCGCCTGGAGCTCCACATGGGGATGGACCAAGGGGCTAGCCCTACTGTTGGCCTAATAGTATCATCCAAAGCTGGAGCGCACTCGTGTGGCTTGCACTGTACTGATCAAGGGCCATGGCGAGCCGACACGCTTTCACGCGATGCGCCTCCTTACCCTTCACACACCGTGAGGCTCCAGCTCACTTGCCATGCATGCCCGAGGGAGATGTGATTGCTATCAAAGCCAAACTCTTGTAATCTTCAACCTTTGTTGAAGCTGTAATCGGTGCGTTCTTTCGTTGTCGGGGCCTCGGAGATCATCACACCTCCATAGGAATTTGGAGCCCTTGGATGGAGGTCAGTCCGTCTGTGCCTGCCATTAGAGCCCTTGGACTGACCTCCATAGCAACGCGCGCCTGCAACTGGAGCCCTTGGACTGACCTCCATAGCAGTGCGTGCCTGCGACTGGAGCCCTTGGATTGACCTCCATAGCAGTGTGCAACTGGAGCCCTTGGATTGACCTCCATAGCAGTGCGTGCCTGCGACTGGAGCCCTTGGATTGACCTCCATAGCATTGTGTGCCTGTGGCTGGAGCCTTTGGATCTACCACGTGCAGCATGCGGCTTGATCTCTTGAGCAGATCTTTGCTCTCAGGTGGAGTTGAAGGTGAAAGAGGCATGTCAAGAGGTAGTGATTGGGGTGGGTGAGTGAGGGTGCAGCACGGCACTGAAGCAGCGATACAAAGCGCTGCGAGATGGGAGCAGTGTAAGGAAAGTCGAGAGGGTGCAGGAGGGCTCCCAGGAGCACGCCTCTTCGAGCCTGGTGCGCGCCCCTCGGATGCGGTGCATCGCGATGCGTCTCCATTAGACGCATTCAGTGAGGGGAATCAACAACTCTTGTACTACCGGGAGCAGCTGGCTTGGGGAGATGAGTGGGCGCGCAGGAGTTGTGTGCTTCAATGCGATGCTACCCTACAGCAATGACCTGGCATGGAATAGCAGTGCAGTTTTTTTGGAGTCACCTGTCAGGGCTGCTTGAACTTTGTCATGGATGGGATGGGGATGGGCTGTTGTGTTTGAAATGTGGCCAGGCTCGTTGTGATAGGCCCTCGGGAGCGCACACAGTGGCAAAGGATTGCAGGTGGGATGGGTGTCGTGTAGCGGGATTCATGAACGGGTGGATGGGGTGAGGCATGGTGTGTGATGCAGAGAACGCAGAGCCGGTGCATTGGGTGGATGCAGTATTGTGGTCTCGTGGAAGATGTTCCTGTGGTCGTATCAAACACTGCTGCTGGCGACTCTGAGTGGGTGGCGTATCTACCACAGGATCCCACAGTGTAAAAGTCCAGTGCTGGATATGAGAGCTGGCAAGGAAATCATGTCTGATTGGGAATCCCTCGTGCACAACTGACCATCATAGAATAAAGTGATTTGAGGTGCAAGCATTCTTGATGAGAGTGTAATAATGACGTGAGCTTGTGGGATTATGCAGTGCAAGCATACACGTGCTTTTTGTTATTAATCTATATGCTTTTCAAATTTGAATATTTGCGAAGACAAATAATCCAAATGGTGGCAAGTTTACATGATGTGGATAGGGAGAGAATTGTTTACTTGTGTTTCTAGTATTGCTGACTATTTTGTGCTGATACAGTAAGCCCGCGGTAGTAAGAATTCGATTTTTGAGACCTATAGCGCCAGTGGAAGCATACTTGATGATTCGTCAGGCAATTTGCACCTCACTAGGCGGGACGGAACTTCGAGCTCAGTATTAAGATTAAAATGAAATATACCTAAAACAATTTATGGAAGTATAGTTAGAGCAAACACTAGCGATTTAGGGCATTCTTAACCTTTGGAAAAGCCAGTGCTACAATTCTTGAAATTCATATTCTTACTGATCACGCGCGCATTTTATGGGATTTATTGAATTTGCTACAGCAAGGTCCCTTGTGACGAAGTTGATGACATGCGCAGTTCCGCACTGCACGCGGTGGGTTTGGAGGGTTCTACTTCGATGATTAATTAGATGTAAAATACACGCTATGTACCAGTTCTAGCCCGAACAGCCTTGCCATATGCTTTCAGAAGCAGGATTATCCAACGAAATGCAGATTATACAAATCTATGACGATGTATGCCTTACGAATGCCGATTATTTAAGAGTTTGACGATTATTCAAGTTTATGGTATAACTCTTATGCCGTCAATTTATACAATACCAAAGATTCGATATGGCATAATCTACTGATAAAAAATAGCATGAATTTTATATGTGAAGATTGCAGAGGTCATTCAAATCTGAAGCACGCGTGCCACATGTCAGCCACAAATGAACGCAAACTTCCAAGTGGTGTGTAAACGTTGAAAGTATTGGAATTGGTAAATTCTGAGTTGTATCGAAAATGCAAAGATTACAGTACATTGCATAATTCTCACTATCGAATATGTCATTGTTGCTTCCGGTGCCCTTTCAACTGTACACATATACAATTTATCTCATAAAATCGACGAACGAAATCAAAATCGCGTTAGCGTCACAACTTTTGATCCCTAGCCGATGCATGAAGTCCGCATGGCAGAGATGCCGTTGGATGCATCCCAACATGCAACGGCTCGACAGTTGCAATACGCGGAAGCGAGTGATGGGCAGTTGTAATTTATAATTGCACCATGCGCTTGTGACACGCGGACGATATAGAAGTGATCCCGCAAGATCGTGTCGCGACATGCGAGCACGGCAGCTGCAAATAATATATTGAAACGAAGCGCGCTGTCGGCTGTGCTACTTGCTTAATTTCATCATTGCAGCATGCGCGCCCACACAATGTGTATAAACTCATGAGCTCATGGGCTAGTCATGATTATCAGCACGGGTGAACGTTGGGAATTTGCATGATGTTTATCTAGGTAATTGTTTTGGCATTTGGAGGAATTTGTTTGTTTGCTGTCCCTTTGACCTTTCAATTGTGAGATGTGAACCTTACAATAAAGTTCCGTCTGATACCTCTGTATATAAACTCAGAAATGTCTGCATGAATTGCCACGACGTTTATGTACCATCGATCAGTGCTCGCGCGACTTTTGAGACCTTGACCTGCGCAAGTGCGCATGCATGACACGATAATCCACTAAACCCTACCAACCTTTTACCAGACGTCGTCAGATACCAAAGCTATGGATAGCATCGCGCATGCATCTCGCGTCAATATCAGCGCGCCAATAACAAAGTGCTCACACCCACATATATCAGCGCCTGCGGGGGCTGCGCCTGCCCTCATCCACAAATATCAACGCGCCAATATTTGCGGATGTGAGCACTTTGTTGTTATTGGCGCGAGATCCCGCATATGCAAACACCCGTATTAGTGTATGCTCATCAACTCTCATGGCAGACGGTAAATGGCAGCACTGTATAAATGGATACATTCATAACCTTTACAGCGGTGCGGTGCGGTCTGATGTTGTATAAATAGCACTACACTGTGCTATTGAGACGTTTATATTTTCCAAGGGTACGCGTTATCGAGCCAGCTGCCTACATGCATGTGTTCGTAACGCAGCATGCATTACTATACGTGTAGAGATAATCACGTGGTGCATGCTAATATGGTCTGTGTATGCAGCGACCTTCGCTCATACCTGCAGTATGTGTGTTTCACGCTGTGAATCGCTTCGTGTGTAGCCTTGTTTGCCCCGTCGCGCCGGGACACGCGTCGTGATTATCACGGTCTGATTTGACAATCGGATGCCTCTGTTGCTTGGCACATATCGCACAATGTGCGGTGGTAAGCCAGAGTGAATACTATATAAATAGCACTACACCTTCAATAAACTTTGTACACGCAGTGCATCAGTCTATGTGTGTTCAGGCTGGGTCACGCTCGCGACGATGAATGCGTATGTGATTACATAATTGCCTATGCAATATGATGCATGCTTTACATCATCCATGTCGCCATGCAAGCATTGTGCAGGTGGGACAAGTGATGCCCATTACTTGTGAATTGCTGACCTGTCACCTTCGATGATGCATGGCATGGCAGTATCGATTGCTGACGGGCACGGTCACTGACGGTCACAGCCACCGGCCACGACCTCGACCATAAAGACCATATGCCTTCTTTAGGATTATTCAACCTCTTTCAGATTATTCAAATATTCTTTCATAATACGATATACTATATACATATATATATAAACCGAAGTATGCAAAGTGCGCACCGCTGGTGAGACTACTAAGGGAAGAGGGCTTCACAGTGTTGGTGATTGGGCATACGGGAACAGTATTCGAGCACAACGGGCAGATACTGCAACAGCACATGGGATTCGACAGGAAAGAAGCAGAGGCACTAATAAAGTAAATACACAAGATCGCAACAGTGTACGCAAGCAGGGTATATAGGTTATACAGAAGTATAACCAATAAGAAACCAGATTTAACTAACACAAGTGAGGGATCGGCTCCCTCTTATGAAAGCCACACAACCTGAAAATGTTGTCTTATTTATTCATTTATACATATATACTATATACATATATACTACACACTATATACATTATATATACAAAGCTAATTCAAGCTTTGTCAAATCCGGCACTGTTGAGTACGCGATAGTTCGACACTTTCTTCTTCTTAGTGTGGCGCCCACTGCAACGAGCCCCTCCAAAACTCCCAACCCACAAAAAGTCATTATCCAGTTGGTATCTGCGAATTTGAGCGTCAAAGTATACACAAAGCAGACGGCAACAGGTGCAACAGAGCGGCACCATCCTGCAAACTCAGTCAGCCCAAGCGCTCATCCAAAGGCACAGACACGGGGCTGTGTGCGCGGCCACCTCTGATTTCTGGGAGGATTTGCGCGTGACATGTTCTCCATGGCCTCAGATGCAGCTCTCCAGAACTCAAGTAACACCATCGACCCCTCCCGCACACTGTTGCGCCACTCGGCCAAGTCAACATCGCTGATTTCGTTGAGAGTGGGCGCAGCTTGCATAACGGAAGAGCGCGCCGTGGAAAAGTCGAGGGCTTGTTCAGCCGGGCTGTTGCAATTCGTTTGTGGATCCGAGCGCCTCTTCCTCACAGCCCATCTCAGCGTGTTCTCCGGGGAGCCTGATGCCACATCACGTGTGCCAGAACGGGCCCTACGTGCACGTTTGGTCTCCCCCGCCTCCTTGTGGCTCGCGTCGTAACTCGGGGCACTGGATGAACCTTTGCAGAGGAGTTTAATGCCGGCAGAAGCCACCTCGACCTCCGCAGTGGCGCCGGCGCTTCCGGCTTCCCCAGCGCTGCTCCCTAGTTCCTCGCCACCGCATATAGCCGATGCACGCATCACGCACGGCGCATCCAGCATGGACAGGCTCTCATCATTCGCTGGGGCGGGGAGTATCCGCCTGCCCAGTGGCATTGCTGAGGATGGAATAGGTGTGGCGCCGCTCGTATTTCCCGAATGATCAACATCAGACCAGCTGTCTACTTGTAGTGTGTTGGTGAGGTGGTCGCCGGCGGCGCTCTTGATGTGGTCGTCTGCGGCGCTCTTGATGTGGTCGCCGGCGGCGCTCTTGACGTGGTCGCCGGCGGCGCTCTTGATGTGGTCGCCGGCGGCGCTCTTGAGGTGGTCGCCGGCGGCGCTCTTGAGGTGGTCGCCGGCGGCGCTCTTGAGGTGGTCGCCGGCGGCGCTCTTGAGGTGGTCGCCGGCCGCGTTCTTGAGGTGGTCGCCGGCCGCGCTCTTGAGGTGCTTATTGGCAGTATTCTTGAGCTGGTCACAGGTGCTGTCCACAGTGCGCCGCAGCTCTGCCAAGGCGGTGCTGCCAGCCCATGCGCCAGGCACCGCGCAACTACCGTCAGGGCTGGCGATTACTGTTGGGATTGTGCCAGAGGCCGTCTTTGCAACGGCCTGCCCAGCACTCCATTCCGGACGAGGCTCTTGCAGGCCGCCTTGCCGGGGCTGGACAACTGGGCTGCGCGCCATGGGCTCGCCCAAGAGTTGATCGTGTCGGTGGGCGCTGGCATCAATCCCCACGCCGGCGTGTATTGGCATCGAAGCCTGATACCACTGCTGATGCGCGGCCTGTCCGAATGATTCCTCATCTTCAAGGGCGCACCCCATCGTCGTCATCGCCTCTGACACACAACGTTCCCACCACCCCATGTGCACGTTAGTTGACTTCCCCATGACATCAACTGTCCACAGAATACAGGGATCCAGTTATAGCAAAGTGTCTCGTTATACAGAGGTTGAGGAGGATGATGCTGAGGCCGCATACCTTGGCGCCTCTTTTGCCAAGTTGTGGCCCCGGCAGATGAGGACGAGCACGCTCGGGTCTGCGCATCACTTCCAAGAGGTACCGGGGTACCTTGGAGACTCCATCGATGTGCCAGGCCAGAATCCCAGTCGAAGCTCGTCGCTCCACTCGCGCCGCCGCTGGATGCTTCAAGGGCCGCGTCTGCAGAGAGCTCAGCGCTTCCCTCCGATGTCGCAGTCGTGAGCAGTCCAACTTCCAACTCGGATAAAGCATTTGTAGTCAAATCGTTCACGCAATCCGAGAAAGTAGTCACAGGAAAAGTAGCTGCGCGGAGCAACACCCCCTTTCAGTAAAATCAGTAAGCCTGTAGGAGATCTGGAAAGTCAAGTCGGGTCTCAACGGATGAAGATAGAAGGGTGATCAAGTTGTGGGCTTCGCAGCGGGAAAGGAGCGAACCGCTCGGAGTGTTGTGGTTCGAGGATTTGCTCCTCTTCAGGTTCCGTAAGTCGTCATATAGTTCTTGGGGAAGCTGCCCCTTAGCGTGCTGCTTGTAGACGCGTTCGAGCATCTCCTTACAACAGCGGATGATGTGCGAGTTGAAACGGCTCTCTACCTGGTTGTCACTCCTGCAACATGAAACTTTCGTTATTGCAAATCTTGCAGCCTTGGGGGTTACAGAGTCGAAAAGAAAGTCCGAACAAACAGAACATATACTTATTTCTCAGAGACGGATTTACCATCCATTGAGTCGTCCAGCGATTTCCGCCCACCTATCCCCGATAACGGCGTGTATCTGGCAAATGAGTAAATCTTCCGCGTGGACGAATTCGTCCTTTCTGTGCTTGTCAGGCAGGTACAGACGGGCAAGTATTCAGATGCTGACTCACACAGCACTCAGAAAAGCAAAATGTGGCAGCCCAGAGTAACCGTTACGATTACATTTGCTGCAAACAAACTTGAGGGAAAATACCATCGTGAACAGTCGGCGTCAAAGTGGGCCGCTGTTGTTTCGGCCGTTACATTTTGGTGTTGAAGTACACACCTGAGACGGCAGCTTTTGCCTTCTCGGCACAGCACTCCTGCCTGTTGCCCACTTTTCGATATCTCCGCCCAACGATGAGGTCCAAGCGTATTCACGATGTCTGTGAGGGGGCCGTCCTCCTGCATCAGGGAAACATAGCAACGCAAGTAACGACTAGCAAGAAATGTAATCATCAAGTGGTTTCCCTCAAGGTTTCTCAAACGGAGCCACTACTTTGTACAATAAGCTACGAAAAACAAATTTAATACCTGGTAGCTCCAAGGGCAGTTAGCCATCCTCCTCGCTTGCAGGTGAAAACGGGTGGATCCACGGGCCTTCACAGGTTTCCTGCCAGCAAGGAAGCGGAGAGTTCGTTCAACGAAGCACTCAGTTATGAATCACACTGGCTTTATCTGGTGGTATCTTGCGCGCCACGGAACCTATATCCTTCTCATACAGAATGCCAACCAGATAAAGTATATTCATTTCTATACAGAGGATTGACAGTAGGTAAGGCAAAAAAGCAAGGGATGCTACAATGCAAGGCAAGGTATGCTACTATGTATCATCCCCTTGATTTCTTTTCCAAAGGTAGACTGCATAGCATATATAACATACGTGGAGATACCACGATGTGTGGGTGCTGCTCACCTTTTGACGAGCATGAGGTTCGCCTGTTGTTTCAAGGGACTGCAGTCAGACGGGTAGAACGGTTTTAAGTAAGGTGATTCGCGAAAAAAAGTGAACCTCACAAACTGAAGTTTAAATGTTGATATTTCATGTCGTTGTAAAACAAAACATCTGTTCCGCTTCGAAGTAGCAGTGTCAATCTGATTCACTGCTGTTCAGCTGTTAGAGTACAAGTACCTGTACTGTTAGAGTTACAGGCTGGTCGTTTTGAAACTTGGAAGAAATCTGTGAAGATCGGATGGTCAATTTGAGTCTTTTGCCTCTACAAGATACACGTGTTTCTGAGTTGGACACTATCAGTTCGAAACTGAGTTCCGAGTTCGGATACAACGAACCCAGTGTCGCTGTCGCGTTGAACCGTCATCGTCATCTGATGGCTTATCGTCCGCCTAACTTTCGTTCATGAAAAAAAATTATAGGATTCCTAGTGATGTGGATAATATTAAAATCAAGCACCACTTGTATACCGTTTGAGGCACATTTCGGAACTGCCCAGCCGGAGCGCAGCGTCGATGGCTACTCCCACAAGGACCGAAGTGAATTTGGGCCATAGTAGCCATCAAGATTAATTCGCCATCAAGATTTTGTATATCTCTATGACGGTCGAGTTTTTCCCGAAAATCGATACCGTTTTTGACTTAGTCGCGTAGACCTCCCACGAGTGCGAGCTACGGGCTATCACCCCACTATTCTGCCACCACTCTACCCCCCACCCCTCCGGGTAATTTTGGGGATGTCCTGTGGTGCATCTGAGTACCTCGCACGCCCTTAGACCTCAAAGGAATCACTCCAGAGCGGCCCATCTGCTCACCCACCCACCACACTGAGGACCCCCTGTGGACCTCTATGACTAACCCCCGAAATTCCTGCAAAAGTTTTGCAGGCTCTTCTCGCCCCCCTTAGCCCCCCGGCGTGCAAATTACCCCAAGGTACCTACTTGACCCCTGTGCACCGAAATATGGCCATTGGGCCTACGCTACAGCTCGCACAATGCAGCTGAATCACTACCCCTGGGCTTCCCTCCAGAATTGGAGGGCAAACCGTCATAGAGATATCGGGGGCCAGTCACCTTTAATTTCAAGGGGTCTACGGCCACCCCAGGGCCCAAGGGGGGTCGACTGGACCTCCACAGGGCTTAGTAGATAAGTTATGATGATTTCCTACCGGGGATGCCGATTTTGAAGTTGGGTCGATATCTCTATGACGGTCGAGTTTTTCCCGAAAATCGATACCGTTTTTGACTTAGTCGCGTAGACCTCCCACGAGTGCGAGCCACGGGCTGTCACCCCACTATTCTGCCACCACTCTACCCCCCACCCCTCCGGGTAATTTTGGGGATGTCCTGTGGTGCATTTGAGTACCTCGCACGCCCTTAGACCTCAAGGGAATCACTCCAGAGCGGCCCATCTGCTCACCCACCCACCACACTGAGGACCCCCTCTGGACCTCTATGACTAACCCCCGAAATTCCTGCAAAAGTTTTGCAGGCTCTTCTCGCCCCCCTTAGCCCCCCGGCGTGCAAATTACCCCAAGGTACCTGCTTGACCCCTGTGCACCGAAATATGGCCATTGGGCCTACGCTACAGCTCGCACAATGCAGCTGAATCACTACCCCTGGGCTTCCCTCCAGAATTGGAGGGCAAACCGTCATAGAGATATCGGGGGCCAGTCACCTTTAATTTCAAGGGGTCTACGGCCACCCCAGGGCCCAAGGGGGGTCGATTGGACCTCCACAGGGCTTAGTAGATAAGTTATGATGATTTCCTACCGGGGATGCCGATTTTGAAGTTGGGTCGATATCTCTATGACGGTCGAGTTTTTCCCGAAAATCGATACCGTTTTTGACTTAGTCGCGTAGACCTCCCACGAGTGCGAGCCACGGGCTGTCACCCCACTATTCTGCCACCACTCTACCCTCCAGCCCCCCGGGTAATTCTGGGGATGTCCTGTGGTGCATCTGAGTACCTCGCACGCCCTTAGACCTCAAGGGAATCACTCCAGAGCGGCCCATCTGCTCACCCACCCACCACACTGAGGACCCCCTCTGGACCTCTATGACTAACCCCCGAAATTCCTGCAAAAGTTTTGCAGGCTCTTCTCGCCCCCCTTAGCCCCCCGGCGTGCAAATTACCCCAAGCGGGTACCTACTTGACCCCTGTGCACCGAAATATGGCCATTGGGCCTACGCTACAGCTCGCACAATGCAGCTGAATCACTACCCCTGGGCTTCCCTCCAGAATTGGAGGGCAAACCGTCATAGAGATATAGATGGAACCTCATTGCCGCGCACAAGGCAGACATTAATATGTATCGATGATGTTAAGCATTCTAAAAATCATTTGATAGGTATATACGATGACTGTAACGTGACAGGGCGTAAAACGGTTAAATGCATATGTTGTCAGGCATCTATAACTTTACACTTGGCTAGAAATACAATGATAAAATCGACCTTATAATCAGGGTTTCGGACCCAAACCCAAAAGTTACATATCTGCCAGTGTAATATGAAGTTGCCAAGATGCAAAATGTGGTAAGCATGGTTGTGTATAGTGTTAGGATAACATTTTACTGCCTGACGGGATGATTCAGCTCGAAATTCAATTGGATGAAAATATTTGAGTGACATGCCATGCTTTTGAATGCCCTCCAAAGGTTGAAACTCAAAAATGATAGGGTGCATGCTACAAATGCATCGGATATCGTGAGTATATGAACATATACTGTATATGGCATATGTTCCCACTTAGTTTAGGTCCTATATATGCTAAAACTCGGAGGATAGTCAATAGGTACCACAAAAAGATGGTTAAAAAAATCCCCGCAAAGCCGGTCCTTGTGGGAGGACCGAACGCGATTTGGGTCCTCCCACAAGGACCGCCGGGCAGTAGCCATCGAGCGTGGGAATTCCCCTTCTTCTTCTATGGTATGGGTTCTATATGTATATCGAATTCCCGTTCCCGTTCCCGGCGCCCCCCCGCCCCCCTATTCTGTGAAAAACGAAATGGTAGGAACAACGAATATACATTTAATATTTTGATCCAAAAGATGATGATGATATGCACAGGCGGTCCTAGGAGGACAGGGGTTCCTAGGAGGAGACATGAGTTCCTACGGGTGCTCCGCCGAAAATAAGGACTTGAATGGACGTCTTGACACTTAAACGACACACACACACAATCGGTATGAATTTATGAGAAGTGTGATTCTCGGGTGGGTGATATATATATATACAGTAATACCTCACATTTAAGAAATCTTGGGTTAAGGAAGCTTGACGACTTTTCGGGGGGTCGGAAAAATGCGGAAAAAGCTGGGCTAGAAAAAAACATTAAGAAAATGTACCCAAACAAGGAAATGAAGGCTGCTGAATCATTTCGTTAACGGAAATCGTAATGTCATATTAAGGAAACGAAGGCTAGCTGAACATCAGGAAATTCCATGATTATTAAGGAAAATGTAACTGAATCTATGGAAATTATAGCTGGGACACTCATTGATTGGCTCTTTGGCCTTGATACGCGTTAAGACTATAGACTTCAAGTCGGCGTAGTCTTCCTGACTAATAATCCCACTTTGCAAGTCGGCATGTATGTAATTCTCGCAGTTCCTGGCGACTGCTCGGATCCATGCTGAATCTAAGAGAATGCGCTGGCCGACTGCGCTTTCCAATCCCTAAGAAGAAATGGATTTAAGAGAAGAGGCTGGCTGACGCTCGAATCGTGTTTCCTTTTCGTTAGTCATTTCGGTAAGAGGCTGACGCTAGGGGGGGTCAGAAAAATACGGAAAAGGCTAGGCTGGCTCCAAATTCCTGTTTCCTTAAATATGCGGTATTACGTATATATATATATGTGTGCGCGCGCGCATATATATATATATGTGTGTGTGTGTGTGTGAGAGAGAGAGAGAGAGATATAGCTAAGACTATATATTGAGCTACGGTCAGAATGCTTTCACTTTCGGGTTCGCATAAGGGTGTAAATAAACATAAGATAGTCTCGGCTTTATGCCGGAAACCCTAAACCTGTGACACCCGTACTGTACCGAGTACTAGTACAGATAACAGGAAGTGACACACGGTGTGTCACATCCAGCACACCACCCTGGACTGTTACGGAGGAAGAGTTAGGGTGGAGTAGGGTTGTTGCAGTCTGAAAACACACCATCTCAAGCGGTGGAAACAATTTCTAGAGGGGGCCTGTGCTCTTGGCCAGGGCGGTCCCAAATCTCTAGCTAGCTGTGCACACAGGAAGGCATCTTGGCCCAATACTGATCTAGCAAGCTACTAGCAGTTACAAAACAACTCTAGCCACTTTGAAAGTGGTCCACAAAGCAGAGTTCACTGTAGAAGTTGTTGTTGTCAATCTCAAAGTCCAGATTGAAGAAGTCAAAAGTGCCAAAGTCCAGAGAACCAGATTCCAGATTGAAGTTGTCGTCGGGGTCAGCGGGTCATTTCTTGCAATGATTTCTTTCATTTAAACTACAAGAAATGGGCCCGACTGGTAGCGGCAGTCTCGAGACAGGCGTAGCTTCTGGGGAGTTGTTTTGGATGAGATATCCCGCTCCTTTCTTGAAATATTACTACGAGACATTTCCAGCTGTATTATCTGGCGAAGGCCCGCAAACTGTAACTGAAAGTGCAATTGCGGCTGAACTTATAGTCGCTGATAATGGCCTACCCACTCTGATCCAAAATGCTCCAGTTTTCAAGCACTTCACCTTGAACGTTGACCGCATCATTAGTGCTGGGCCTAAGTCAGGCAAGCGCGAACAAACATGGGCCTGTGCTATTTGTGACGATAGTCAGACGGTTTGCGGAACGCTGAGGATTTTGACTTTCGTTAGTAAAAATGGCAAAGCGCCCAGCAACACCAATCTGATCAAACATATTCGCGAGACCGCAGATGGTGGGTGTAGATTTCATAGAGAAGCGCTTACGCTTGTGAACGAGTCTAGTCGCATGCAAGTGCTCTCGTCAGACGGTGAATATCTTTCCGTGCTCTCTTTCGAGGAGGCGTTTCCCCATCACATTCAGTACGCTGTTATGGTGGCTGAAGGAACTTTTGCCTAAGCAAAACCTGTTATTGTAGTCTCAAAACCGGTTTAATTGTCTTGAAACCTGTTATCGTATAGGTTTTACAGCTCTGAAATTACTAACACATTAGGTTGCATAAGCTGAAAATTAACCTACGAATAAGCTGAAAATCGGCTTATGCATAATAAGCTGAAAATTAACCTACGAATAAGCTGAAAATCAGCTTATGCATAATAAGCTGAAAATTAACCTACGAATCAGCTGAAAATCAGCTTATGCATAAGCTGAAAATTAACCTACGAATAAGCTGAAAATCAGCTTATGCATAAGCTGAAAATTAACCTACGAATAAGCTGAAAATCAGCTTATGCATAAGCTGAAAATTAACCTACGAATAAGCTGAAAATTAGCTTATGCATAAGCTGAAAATTAACCTACGAATATACCGAAAATCAGCTTATGCATAGGCTGAAAATTAACCTACGAATAAGCTGAAAATCGGCTTATGCATAAGCTGAAAATTAACCTACGAATAAGCTGAAAATCAGCTTATGCATAAGCTGAAAATTAACCTACGAATAAGCTAATATTACCCATCCGATCCGAGTTGTTTAACACATTTATTGATATCATTGAAATTCTAGCAAGAACCCATGGGTTATGGGTTATCCATGGGTTTTAGAGATTTTTAGAACCCATATCATGGGTTCCGAAAATTTTAATAACCCATATCATGGGTTCTCATTTCGGTTAAAACCCATGATATGAGTTTGGAATCATGAACAGGATTGGGAGAGGGGATTAAACCCGCGTACTGTGCCCGAAGGCCGATGTTGTTGTCGTCGGCGAAGGTAAAAGGTACCTCGTCGTGACGAACACCGGGTTGATCATGCCGGCCACAAAGCTGAGCGAAGGTGGCGTCGTCCTGAGCGTCGAAGGCGGTCTGGAACGCGGATACAATCTCGTCGTTCTCGTCGGCAGTCGCCAACAAGTCGCACTCCGCGCATGCCATGTCGTCCGTGGGGCAATTCGCGGTGTCGTGGAAGTGTCCAGGCGGACAACGCGCGCACTCAGGGACGAAGGCGGAGGAGGCCACGTGGAACGAGATGTTGTGGGCGGAGTTCTTCTTGTAGTGGTCTTGTTGCCAATTCCCGTCGGTCTTGAGCGGGTTCGCGGCGAAGCGGTAACCCTTTCGCCCACCATAGCCTCCAACACAATTGTCGCGGCCATGGAACTTCCCATCGCCCCTCCTGTTGCAACGACGAGCGCTCGAAATTGGAAGACGCCACTCCTTCCAATTTTTATTTTTTTTGTTTTTGGTTTGAAATGCTTCCAAAATGATCACGAGTGACCGGAATGTCGTTGGTTCATCGCCGGGTGCCCCGTACGGCCGTGTGTCGCTTGAATTGGATAGGGTTTCCTTATTACGTATGTACCCGACTAACCCGTGATAGTGCGAAACAGATAGCAAGTTCGGAGTGGTTTGAGTTATAGTTTGTTATATGCTTATGAAATGCTTCCAAAATGATCATGAGTGACCGGAATGTCGTTGGTTCATCGCCGGGTGCCCCGTACGGCCGTGTGTCGCTTGAATTGGATAGGGTTTCCTTACGTATGTACCCGACTAACCCGTGATAGTGCGAAATAGATAGCAAGTTCGGAGTGGTTTGAGTTATAGTTTGTTATATGCTTATGAAATGCTTCCAAAATGATCATGAGTGACCGGAATGTCGTTGGTTCATCGCCGGGTGCCCCGTACGGCCGTGTGTCGCTTGAATTGGATAGGGTTTCCTTACGTATGTACCCGACTAACCCGTGATCGTGCGAAACAGATAGCAAGTTCGGAGTGGTTTGAGTTATAGTTTGTTATATGCTTATGAAATGATACTAAACATGATCATGAGCTGTGCATGCATGGGAAACAAGTCAAGAACGGATGCTTGTGGCAAACAAGTCAGCAACAAATGCTTGTGGGATGCACTTATTTTGAAGTGTACTGTCAAGTAGTAAACAATAGCAAAACTAACTAGCAACTACTTCCCCGCCATCGAGTGGAAAAGCTCGAGGATCTTCTCGGACTTGCCCTCATCGCCTTCTTCGGGATCAACACCCCCCGAGACGATCTCCTTGTGGATGTTGAGCTCGATCTCCGCAGCCGCCACCGTATCCTCGTTCTCGCTCTTCAGATCGGCTGCGAGTTGTTTTGCAGCCTTCTGGCAAGCCGTTAAAAATTCGCGGACCTTGTCTGCGCGTATCTTTTTGTGCGGTGGTTTTTCCGGGGTCCTTTTTCCGGGGACCGCCGGGGGAGCCATGAGCTCCTTGAGCTTCCCTTTTTGGCCTCCCTGCTCCGTGTTGCTCAGCAGGTGCTGGGTACACGCCACCATACCTTCGTGGGCGGCGGAGTTCTCCCCTTGGCCCGACCGACCGGCCGCCAGGCTGGTGAACTGCGAATACATGTTGAACATGAGCGCCATATGGGCGCCCTGTCTGCTCAACTGTTCCTTCGCCAGGTCGGCGTTGCAGGCGAACGCCTGCTTGAGGTCGGACGTGTGTCTCTCGTCCTTCTCCCCCAGCAGCGCGGTGAAATGCTCAGCCGCCATCCGCCGGCCTCGCTCCTCCGCGGACTCGGCCGTCAGTTGGAGCCGCTCCTTCCCCTGCTGCTCCAACTGACGGCGAAGCTCCTCGCACACCTTCGCCTCCTTTTGCCGCTCGGCCTCCGCCAACTCCGCCCGGAGCTCCTTCTCCTTCAAGAGCACGGCCTGCTTCACCTGCTCCTCCGTGGCCCCCCGAGCTGGAGTGGCTCCCCCGATCGCCCTCTCCAAACTCCGCGCCTTCTCCTCCGCATGCTTCACCTTCAGCTCGGTCAGGCGGAGCTTCTCGGCGTACTTCATCTTCTCCGCATGCTCCTCCAATTTCGCCTGCTTCGCCTTTTCCTCCTCCGCCGCGACCTTCTGGTCCCGCTGCCGCTTGTGGCCGCTCACGCTCCTCGCCCTTGTCTTCTGCGCGCTCTTGGCCTTCTGCTCCTCAGCCTTCGGGAAGTCGCATGCGTCTTCCTGGTTGCCTGACCACTTGAAGGTGATCACCTCCCTGGCCATACCCCTTTGCAGGGTCTTGGTGGTCAGCGCCCCACCTTTTCCCCCACCGCCAGCCCCCTCGCGGCTGATCTGCGCCACGGTCATCTTGGCCGCATCCCGCGTCCGCTGAATGATCACGCCCATTGCCTGAGAAAAGGCGTACCGGAACGCCATCAAGCTGCGCTTTTCCTTCTCCAGGTCAGCCTGCGTCAAGGCAATCTGACGTCCCTGGGAGCTTCTGCTGCTGCTGCTGCTGCCGCGGGGGTGAAGGGCCATGAACTTCTCGTCCCTCACCAGCAGTGCCTCCGATCCACGTCCCAATGGCAACTGCAGCACCTGGAAGTCCCACCCCTCAAACCCCGAGCTTTTTTGCAGGAACACCAGGCCCTGCGTCCGGCCGCCGTTGGTGCGCAGCACATACCCCAGGCGCAGCACCCCACCGTGCGCCATGGGCAGGTTTTCGTAGTCCTCTTTCAGGAGCACGGGCATTCCCGTGCAGACCGGGCCCGATGTCTTGTCGGGGTACAGCACGTCCGCCCCCCCGAACACCTGCAGCTTGATGCCCGTGTCTATAAGGCCGCTCTTCGGCCCGTAAAACCGGGTGACGAAATTCCCCTTCGCGGGAATGCCCGCTTTCGTCACCGGCTGCAGCTCCGCCCTGGGCACCGTCTTGAGGGCGCCCGTCTCCATCACGCCGACCTCCACCTTCTACTCCGTGACAGAAGAATGGAGGATGACCACTTCGGAGCCCAACATTGCGAGGCCCCCGTCGAAGATGACGTTGTAGTCGACGCCCAAGAGGTTGGCAACGTCCTCGCCTTCCAAGCGCCTGCTTCGCCGGCGAGCTGCGTACTCCACCGTAAACTCCGTCAGGTTGTACACGGGCACATCCGATGACCTATCCACGTACGAATGTGCCCCCCGACGGACGTTCGGCCCCAGCTTTACGGCGTTCGACGGAATCGTCGGTCAGGAACAGCCAGGGTAGGCTTCCCCAAAGTGGAAAAGCCCACGCCGGAACATTAATACCTCATATGCCTGCCCTACAAAAAGGGACTCCCTTGCACCACACCGCATGTGAGAACCCGGAAATATCGAGCGGTCGCACGAGTGAGATGGCCGAAATGCATAATCGATGATATCCATGGAATCGCTATATCGGACTTCGGTCGCAGTGGAATCGCATGAATTCTTAGGACTTTGCGAAAAATATTTTTCAAAAAAAATATTTTTTCAGGGTGAAATCGCCAAAAAACCGTTGTTTTTAGCTTGTTTTGGCGTTCTACACCATTACGCGGGTGAGGAGTGCAGCGATTCGTGGAATTGAGGGGTTTCACATATCACGTAATTAATCCTGATGGTCACCGCAATTTGAAATTTTGAAAAAAAATATTTTCTTGGCCCAAATCGGCCGAAAATCGCGTTTTTTTGCCTGTTTTGGCCTGTCGCGGGGCTGTTTTGGCGTTCTACGCCACTCCGCGCGTGTGGAGTGCTCATATTCGTGGGAATGAGGGTTTTCACATATCACCTAAGCACTCCTGATGGGAATCGCAATTTAAAATTTTGGAAAAAAAATATTTTTTGGGCCCAAATTTCAACAGAAATAGATTTTTTTTGCCTGTTTCGGCCTGTCGCGGGCCTGTTGTGGCGTTCTACGCCACTCCGCGCGTGTGGAGTGCACATATTCGTGGAAATGAGGGTTTTCACATATCACCTAAGCACTCCTGATGGGAATCGCAATTTGAAATTTTGGAAAAAAATATTTTTTTGGCCCAAATTTCAACAGAAATAGGTTTTTTTGCCTGTTTCGGCCTGTCGCGGGCCTATTTTGGCGTTCTACGCCACTCCGCGCGTGTGGAGTGCACATATTCGTGGGAATGAGGGTTTTCACATATCACCTAAGCACTCCTGATGGGAATCGCAATTTGAAATTTTGGAAAAAAATATATTTTTGGCCCAAATTTTAACAGAAATCGATTTTTTTGCCTGTTTCGGCCTGTCGCGGGCCTGTTTTGGCGTTCCACGCCACTCGGCGCGTGCGGCGTGCACACAATCGTGGAAATGAGGGTTTTCACATATCACTTAAACACTCCTGATGGGACTCCCAATTTGAAATTTTGGGGAAAAATATATTTTTGGGCCCAAAAATTAACAGAAATCGATTTTTTTGCCTGTTTCGGCCTGTCGCGGGCCTGTTTTGGCGTTCCACGCAACTCGGCGCGTGCGGCGTGCACACAATCGTGGAAATGAGGGTTTACACATATCACTTAAACACTCCTGATGGGACTCACAATTTGAAAATTACCCAAATCGATTACAGAATCGTTGTTATGTTGGCATATTTTGCGTGGGCCCTGTTGGGCGTTATGCACAACACGCCGAGAGTAGATGCTATTCAGCATGGTGTTGTTTGGGTTCTAAGATTCTAGTGATCTATCCTGCTGTGATAGTTATACTTCTTCACAACAACCCTAGAATGCGCTGGTGCTCAGCATCGGTCAACCTATAAAACTCCTTACCGCGGTATTTGCGTCTGGTCATTGTCACTTCCACACACACGACATGATGCGAATATGTCAGACATTTCTTGGATGTGTCTATGTAGTACTCCTCGCAGCTTTCCTCATCCGCCCACTCATAAAATCGGCCTTCAACGACAAATTCCCCCGGTGTAGCATTTACGCCCTCCCCACCAGGCGAGTAGTAGTCGTCTCGCATCCCATCCGCGTTGATCACCTGCTTCACCTCGCTCAACGCCTTCACCAAATAGTAGGGGTGATTAGGATCGCCCCCCGACAGCCTTGCAAAAGTGTTTCCTCGTGCAACCTTCACACTCACGTCATCACGGGCCTCCGCGACTCTTGTTCTGGTGCGCCGGGCATCAGATTCGGTTGCCTCCGTCAAGGTGAACTGCTCCCAGCTGTCCACGTGACTCCGGTACGGGCAACCCTCCGTGTCAGGTTGTGCCTTCGCGCACTGCGCGTAACAATAATCGCAATAGCATTGTCGGTCCCGCTTCAAGCCCACCAACAACCCCACCCCTGCACGCACCGAGTGTAACGCCAAAGTCCGGTCAACCGTGTCAAACCGAGGTCCAGAGATGTCCACGTCCTTGCCGTCAACCAGAAAGAAAAATCTTTGCCCGAACTGAACACCTCTGTCGCGAGCGCTATCCTTCGGCTTTTGCACCCTTTCCATGCAGAACTCGTACAAGCTTTTGGCGTCCAGTATTTTACAATGCCATTTGTCGGTTGTGGACATCACCGCCAAGCTCGCCTCATGCTTCACCGCTACTCCCATCGCGTCTTGCTCACCTCGTGCATGTGACGTCTCAAAGAAGTTGCGCTGTGTCGGGATGCCAAGACCTCGGGGCCACTCCGCCGACTCTTCCCGCCCGCTCTCCACCACGTCGGCAAATGCGGTTGCGCATTTGTTTTGTGCCGCACTACCATCCGCCCACTCATGCATGAATTTGGGGAGAGGTATACCTCTCTTCACGAAGTACTCACTGACGATAAGTTTCCTCATATGCTGGATACCTCGGTGGGAGTGCGGCAAGGTGTCGCTAATGAGGTAGATCAGGTCCTTCACTATTATTGGGTTGGCCTCGGTGGAAGTCTGACCATCCACGGAACCAACCGCGTGCCGCCATAACACACAACACAGCAGCGTTGCTTGCTTCACTATCCAGTGCAACGACTGAATCGCCCTGGGAATGTTCAGAGCGTGGTTCTCGCTGAAGTCAAACAATATGAGGCAGTGCCCCAAAGGCAAGCCCGCCTTGCACTTGTTGAACATTGTCATGGAGTGCGTGGCCATGAAACAGTGGTAGGCATACGGCTTCAAAAACCGACACGGTTGAGCAGCAGGCACACCGACCAACTTCTCCAACCTCCAACTCCCGTCCGCCGCTTTCCGCACAAACGTGCCCGAACACACACAATTTGGGGACTCCCCTGGGGCGGGGCCAAGGAGCAGAGCTTGCAGTTTTGCAAGCAGCTCACCAGCAGTGGTCGTCTTTTGGACGAACTGCACCCGGTGCTTGTTCTTCCCGTCCTCGTCCACTCCGATATGAACGTTCTCGTAGGTGTGCCAGTCCAGCGTGGCAGTGTTGGAAACCGCCGCCGGACACAACGACCAGTTTTGCAGCCCCCCGCACCGTTTGCAAGAACCCTCCAAGCAGGGCATGTCGTGGTGGTCCTCGTGCTCTCCGTTCGACCGCTGTCTTGGACACAGCAGCGATGCCGTGAAACCGGAGGTTGACCGTCCCACCTCCACTCGACCACACTTGAAGTCCGGGAAAGCAGGAAATGGTTTACGGGCGGACAGCCATACCCGAAGGCCTCCAACGCGAGGGCAACACGACGCGTCCGTGCACTTGCAGCCGGAGTGGCCCACCTCCTGGAAACGGGCATAAGCCTCCACCACCAACCGCATATCCTCGTGGTACCTGCAGCAGCAGGAAATGGTGTCCCTTCGGGTGAGTCGTTGCACTTGCCTCGGCTTCCGAGTCTCAAAAGATCGGAGTTCGATCTTTTCGGCGGGAAACTTCTTCTTGAACTTGCGGAACACCTCCAACTGTGTCATTTCCAACCACTGCTTCGACACCTTCTCCACGCTTCCATCAATATGCCGCAGCTGGATCACGTCCCGTTTACACGTGGACACCCGACTGATCCCAGCACTCAGCCAGAAGGCTTGGATCTTGTGGGTCAGCTCCACGCTTATAGCACGGTTGGCCATGTGCAGGTTTTCCAGGACCAACCCTGCCAGAAGACCGGCATTAAGCCATTGCGCTGTCCCAAGGGCAGCTCCCAACAGCAAGTTGCGGTGCCCAACGACTCCATCCTTCACCACCTTCACATTTATCCCTAAGATGCTTGCAACAGCACCCTCAACACCCTCCACGTCTCTGCCAAATACCATCGCTGCGCCCGCCATGCGCGTGGCAGCGTTCTGCCTGGAACCATATCCAGCTAGAGCGGCGAACGATGCCCGCAAGCTCGACACGATCGTTCCTCCTACGCGATCCTCCTCTGACAGAAATCTTAGCCGCACAGCTTCTATCTCTTCCGCGGGTAAGGTGCGCACAAAGTTCGAGAGCGCCCCACCAATAAGATGCGGCTTGTTCATGAAAACCTCCTTGAGCTTGTTGTTCCAGTGTTGTATACTTCCATGCGGCACCAGGCAACCCACCGCTGAGGCTCCTGCGGAGGCTGCTGTGGCGCCTAAGGGACCCAGCGTCGATTTCACCCGTGCTTGAGGCGCAGAGACCTCCACCGCGTCCTTGCCCAAGTCTAAACGCTTCCTAGAGCGAGCTTCCCTCCTTCGCGCATTCTGATCAAGGCGCCTTTTCTTAACGGTACTGGTAGGTGTGGGCGCATTCCTCGCATTCCTCCCAACCCCACCTGCCTGCAGCACGCTAGGATCTCTGCTCGGTTTATTCCCAGTTAACACATTCCATTTATCGACGAACTCCGAGATCTGCCCCGCTAGTTCTGTTGCATGATCCACATTCGTTGGTGCAATAGGAAACTCCAAAGGCAAGTTCCGCGCCATGTCGCCGAGGCTCATGAGCCATGGCAATACATCCACAAGGTAAGAAGGAGGAGGCATCCCTTTTCGAAAAACGCCACTCATAAGCGGCAAACATGTAAGGAGTCTACGGGCGAAAGCACGCCTTCAATTAACATATTTGCATGTCTGAACTTTTGCACGGACTCCCACATGCATCAGGAATATGAATAGTCATTTCACGAAAAGTATCCGTGGCGTAAGTATCGCCCCCAGGATGGAATGACTGTTCGATCGTGGGGGCGATTCGCCATTTCTTGATTTATCACCCGGACATGTCAAATTTGACGTAGCGTGTGTATCGCAACCACGATCAACTGCTGCGTCGATCGTGCGGGCGATTCATAAATTTCGATTCAAGATTCGATCGTGTAATGATTTATCACCCGGACATGTCATATTTCACGTGGCGTGTGTATCGCACCCACGATCAACGAATTCGTCGATCCTGCGGGCGATTCATAAATTTCGATTCAAGATTCGATCGTGTAATGATTTATCACCCAGACATGTCATATTTCACGTGGCGCGTGTATCGCACCCACGATTAGGTGATGAGCTGATCGGGAGGGCGATAATGCATATCAGATAATTTAATTGAAATTCCGTCACGACACCGTAAGCATGTCAGGCCAAAAGTCCGATACCTGCGCACAGGAAGCTCGAATCGGCATGTCGGTTCGCCCACACGATCAAAAGATGGGATGATCGGGAGGGCGATAATGTATATCAGAGCCATCCCCCGACATCTTACAACTGAACGAGACCCCTAAAAACCGTAAGCATGTCGGACCAAAAGTGCGATATCTGCTCACTGAGAGCTCGAGTGCTTGTAACGGTAACGCCAACCTGCGAACTGTACGCTATCTGCGCCCATAGCACTTTCTTCGCGTGTTTTCGTTGCGCAATTGACGTTTGGATCGAGGACGAAGGCATTGACGGTTACTTTGGTATAAATTGGGAGCTAATATTCTAATAATGAAGCAGAACAGATTCACCTATGCAGCAGCGGTTGGGGCAGGCGTGCCAAACGCTTTAAGGCGCAAGTCAGATCGGAAGTCAGAGCGGAAACTGGTGGAAGGTGTCGCCGAGAGTGAAGGAGTACCCGCCTGCAATGTGGAAGGGTGCCCCCATCCCGACGACTCGTTGGATCGAACGAGGCTGGCGTTGGCGACCTGCGACATGTGCTCCGACTCCTTCCACGTTGGGTGCGCGTCGCG
Organism: Cymbomonas tetramitiformis; assembly: GCA_001247695.2. Taxonomy (NCBI): domain Eukaryota; kingdom Viridiplantae; phylum Chlorophyta; class Pyramimonadophyceae; order Pyramimonadales; family Pyramimonadaceae; genus Cymbomonas; species Cymbomonas tetramitiformis. The sequence continues at coordinate 5,795 of LGRX02001223.1, read as the reverse complement.
CCAGCTCACACCGTCAGGGGAAAAGCGGTTTCCAGGGGAATGCGGGCGCTGCGGGATCCTGGCCCGCCTGTTCTGCCTCTTTTGCGGAATGGGTTCGGAGAATCACTTCCCAGTGCTTGTTACCTGCGCGACCTGCAAGCGCGGGTTCCACAAGAACTGCCGAAAATCCGGAGACAGCCACTCTTCAACATGCGGGCGCCATCTCTGCGTTGGACAGCCTCCTGTCAAATGGGCGTGCACGGCCTCGCCGACCCCTGATGATGGGCAGGCTGCTGCGGATACTGGTGCTGCTGCTGCCAGCGCGGAGAAGGCTGAGGGAATGGCAGCGCAGCAGCAGGCTGCTGCAAACATGGACGAAGCTCCGTTACAGGAGGCGCCCACGTTCGCAGCCGTTGTTCGCGCAGAACCAGGAGGCGGGCTGGTGGAGAAGCATCAGTTGTCGCTAATTTCTAAGAAGGAGGCAGGCGATGCCGACGCAGCAGCACCGCCTGCAGCTGCCACCGCAGCAGCACCGCCTGCAGCTGCCACCGCAGCAGCACCGCCTGCGGCTGCCACCGCAGCAGCACCGCCTGCGGCTGCCACCGCAGCAGCACCGCCTGCGGCTGCCACCGCAGCAGCACCGCCTGCAGCTGCCACCACAGATGCACCGCCTGCAGCTGCCACCGCAACAGCACCGTCCGCAGCAGCACCGTCAAGACCCGCGCTCTTCCACGCGCCTGCTGTGAAGGCCCCGGTTTCACAGGACATGCCTGCTGTGGAGGCCCCTGATCCTCAGCACAAGTCTGCTGAGGATCAGCCAGTTGCAGAGCAGGGCACGGCTGCTGCAGAGACGCCTGCTGCCGTGGACGTGCCTGCTGTGGAGGCCCCGGTTTCACAGGACATGCCTGCTGTGGAGGCCCCTGATCCTCAGCACAAGTCTGCTGAGGATCAGCCAGTTGCAGAGCAGGGCACGGCTGCTGCAGAGACGCCTGCTGCCGTGGACGTGCCTGCTGTGGAGGCCCCAGTTTCAAAGCATCAGTCCGCTGGGGAGGTGCCAGATACAGAGGAGGGCAAAGATGCTGGAGAGACGCCTGCTCCTAAGGTGCCTGCTGCGGAGGGGGCAAAGAATGCGGAGGAGCAGCCTCACTTCACAAAAGGCGTGCTGCTGGCCGAACACTGGAGGCATAGGCTTGCAGAGGGTGGGTATTGTGTCGGTCAATTGCAGGACACGATATCCGCTAAGGCTCTGGTTGCAGAGTTCCAGAAGGATTTGGCTCCAACCTCCGCGTTCAGAAACAACTTCAGGGCGTTCAAGAAGAAGGCCAATGGGGAGCTGGACACCCTGAAGGACCCGAAGAGGTGGATCGGGAACCTGGTGGAGGGCACGCCGTTTTACAAACGGTTTGAGCAGGTGGCTGAGGACGTCATGGCTGCGGTGGGGGACACGTTCGGGAAGCTGGAGGTGCCGAAAGGTGACATGGCGCGAACCGCCCTGCTCACCTACCCGGCGGCGTTGGTTCAGGAGAAGCATCGGGACTATGGTGCGCTGTCCGTCATGCTTGTCCTAACGGACATGTACCCGTTTACGGTGTACCCCCAGTCGCATAAGTTGGGGGATGGGGCCACCCCGGACACCCTTCGGCCGGTGACCTGCTTCCTGCCGGCAAAGAGCGTGGTGATCTTTGACGGCAGGCTAATCCACAACGCGGTGGAGATGCACGGTGGAACTTTTCGTGCGTCGGCGCACACCTACATTACAGCGGCGGAAGACCTCTTTCCGGAAAACACCACTTTTCCGGTCACTGGATCCGCCACTGTAACAAGGTCGCCCTGGGAGTTTGTGGTTGGGCATGACCCTTGCAGAAGAAAGCTTTATGACTCGCAAGGAATTGAGCGAGCCACTACCTCGGAGCCTTCCCAGGCAATGACAGCCCTGGAGCGGGAGATCGACTTCGCGAACGCGATCAATGAGGTTGACGAGGATATGGGGAGGAGTGTGGTGCTTGGGGAGCCACAGGAGTATGATGCGTGCCTGGCGTTGCGGGAGCTTCTGAGGGATACGGTGGCTTTTGGGAGGGTTGTGTACCACGAACAGCACAAGGAGGTGGTCTGGATTGGTGGCCCCATCGTGAAGCCAAGGGAAGGTGCAAAACAAGGGACGGCATGCTGGGTATATGGGCCGTGGCTTGTGGCGGATCCAGTGGGGAGTAAGATTCCGCGGAGGAGGGTGCTGTTCCGCGCTACGGCGTTGAACAGCAAGCTAAGTTTGCTAACACAAGCCAGGGATTGGGAGGTAGTATACTACGACAACATCAACGAGGAAGGAGGCTTTTTTGATGAGGCATACAATTCCTTTAAGCACGGTCTGGTGGAGGAGGGGGTGATTCGGGTGATGAAAAGTTTGCAGGCATATGGGAAGGGGCATGCGGAGACGTTGACCGGCGAGTTGAAGCCGCCGGTGACTGCAGCAGCAGCAGCAGCAGCAGCAGAAGCGGAGAAGAAGGAGAAGGAGAAGAAGGAGAAGGCTGCAGCAGCGGAGAGGGAGAAGGAGAAGAAGGAGAAGGCTGCAGCAGCGGAGAGGGAGAAGGAGAAGAAGGAGAAGGCTGCAGCAGCGGAGAGGGAGAAGGCGAGGAAAGAGAAGGCTGCAGCAGCGGAGAGGGAGAAGGCGAAGAAAGAGAAGGCTGCAGCAGCGGAGAGGGAGAAGGCGAAGAAGCTCCGGGCGGAAACCCTGTCTGGGATAAAGATGGCATTGGCAATTCCTCGGGGGACTAAGCGTGGACGGGGAGGTAGCCCCGCGGGCACTGAGACCCCTGTTTGGGGTAAAGGACCGGAGCCAGGCACCAGGGTGAAGGCGCGGAGGACAGGCGCTGAGGGGAACATCTCCGAGACTCTCCCCGCGTTCGGCTCCACTCAGAGAGTGCCTGAGGTTTGTGACCCACTGCAGTCTTTGAGACGAACGCGCTCGCAGCAGGCAGCGGCGGCAGCAGTGGAGGGTGGCTCCGACAGGAAACGCAGGAGCCCTTGTCCAGTTCATGGCCCTCGTGCTGCACAGTCGGAGCCGGACGAATTGTCGGACACGGACACGGAGCAGGCAGAAGCAAGCATACCAAGAGGGCCGTTGTCTGCGCGAGCCCCGCTGGCATTGGAGGAGCTGGATACGCAGGTGGGTACTCCTTCAGGGCCTTTCGAGCACTCCCCTGGGGGAGTGCTCGATCCCCTGAACCTCTTCAACGATTCAGTGGGCCGCAACACGCCCATTGACAGCCGGATGCATCATCATAGTGCAGACGCCGCGGAGCTGTTTAACAGGGAGCGCGCGGCGACGGGGAGCCTGACGACGGACTTGGCCAGGCCACAGTCGGAAGGTTGGGAGGGGCGAAGGGAGGTGGCACCGAGCTCAGCTGAACCTCCGGTGTTGGCGTCGAAGGCCCGTCAGGCGGAGATTGCCGAGTTGGAGGCTCAGGTGAGGATCCAGGCCTTGAAGCTGCAGTTGGCGCAGGGGGCAGCCGCCTTGGCCCAGGCAGGGATTGCGTCGGCTGCCTCCCCAGGGCCGGAGGTAGGTGCCACGGCAGCTGCCACGGCAGCAGCACCGCAAGCGGCGGCCACGGCAGCAGCATCTCCTGCCGCGGCCACCGCAGCACCACCGCCTGCAGCTGCCACCGCAGCAGCACCGCCTGCGGCTGCCACCGCAGCAGCACCGCCTGCAGCTGCCACCGCAGCAGCACCGCCTGCAGCTGCCACCGCAGCAGCACCGCCTGCGGCTGCCACCGCAGCAGCACCGCCTGCAGCTGCCACCACAGATGCACCGCCTGCAGCTGCCACCGCAACAGCACCGTCCGCAGCAGCACCGTCAAGACCCGTGCTTTTCCACGCGCCCAGCTCCCCTGGTGAGACTGCTCCGCCGGAGATGCCATATGAGTGGGTGTATGGTGGGGTTTATTATAACTCGGATAGCGTACCTCCCCAACATCACGGGCGCGCCCTCGCCGCCCTCCCCCAGTACCCGCCCATGATGCTGGGGCTGGACCCGTATCCTGCGCAGACCCCGTATGCGCAGACCTATCGGGCACCCCACGGCCGTGCGGCCCATGATGCCATGCTGCCGGGTTATAATGCGTTGGCGGTGCAGCAGCAGTACCCTGAGCAGCTGGTCACGATGCCTTTACGGCAGGCGATGAGGCTGAATGCAGCCTTGTCAAGGCAGCTTCCGCCTGAGTGGTCCTCACAGCCGCGGCAATCATGGGACCCGTTTTATGGACCTGGCATGCGCCGCCCCTAGATATGGTTAAATTGGAGCCTGTGCATCAGCCTAAAAAGCATGTGAAGCTGTGAATCAGCCTAGAAGAGATATATTCCGAAAAGAGATTTTCTCTCACACACTTAAAAGCATGTAAAAATAAAGCTATTTTTATTGAAATGCAATGCAGTGTGCCTATTGGCAATGAGATGTGAAGAGCAAAAGAAATGCAAATGTTTCCTGAAAAGTGTTAGGTTATGGGTCCAACACGCTTCCATTGTGCTCCAGCTAATCGTTATCCAAATAACAAATTATATTCATGTTTTGATAATGACAGGCTTGTGTTCCTCGTGATGGCAACTCGTATGCAATTACAAATTTCCAACTGAAACAGGCCTGGAGACCACGAATATGCACACTACGCACGCATGAGTATATAATATACGTACATGTAGAACGCCAAAACAGGCCCGCAACTTGCCGAAACATGCCAAAAAATCGATTTCTGTTGAAATTTGGGCCCAAAAATATTTTTTCCGAGAATTTCAAATTGCGATTCCCATCAGGAGTGCTTAGGTGATATGTGAAAACCCTCATTTCCACGAATATGTGCACTCCACACACGCCGAGTGGCGTAGAACGCCAAAACAGGCCCGCGACAGGCCGAAACAGGCAAAAAAATCGATTTCTGTTGAAATTTGGGGCCAAAAAATATTTTTTTCCCAAAATTTCAAATTGCGATTCCCATCAGGAGTGCTTAGGTGATATGTGAAAACCCTCATTTCCACGAATATGTGCACTCCACACACGCCGAGTGGCGTAGAACGCCAAAACAGGCCCGCGACAGGCCGGAACAGGCAAAAAAATCGATTTCTGTTGAAATTTGGGCCCAAAAATATTTTTTTTCCAAAATTTCAAATTGCGATTCCCATCAGGAGTGCTTAGGTGATTTGTGAAAACCCTCATTTCCACGAATATGTGCACTCCACACACGCCGAGTGGCGTAGAACGCCAAAACAGGCCCGCGACAGGCCGGAACAGGCAAAAAAATCGATTTCTGTTGAAATTTGGGCCAAAAAATTTTTTTTTTTCCAAAATTTCAAATTGCGATTCCCATCAGGAGTGCTTAGGTGATATGTGAAAACCCTCATTTCCACGAATATGTGCACTCCACACACGCCGAGTGGCGTAGAACGCCAAAACAGGCCCGCGACAGACCGAAACAGGCAAAAAACCGCGATTTTCGACCGATTTGAGCCAAAAAAATATTTTTTTTCAAAATTTCAAATTGCGGTGACCATCAGGATTAATAACGTGATATGTGAAACCCCTCAATTCCACGAATCGCTGCACTCCTCACCCGCATAATGGAGTAGGACGCCAAATCAAGCTAAAAACAACGGTTTTTCGGCGATTTCACCCTGAAAAAATATTTTTTTGGGAAAATGAAAAAAAGTTGTATTTTTTAAATTCCTGCGATTCCACAGCGATTACATAACATCATAGAAATATTCCATTATAGTTGTGACACATACTTAAGCCATTCTCACTGACACATACTTAAGCCATTCTCACTCGT
>LGRX02001222.1:0-18606 GCA_001247695.2 Cymbomonas tetramitiformis | reverse complement strand
GGAACATGCACGCATGCTACCACCCGACTGGCCATAACCGCCAATGGAAACGCGATATCCAATGCGGCAAACCAAGGAGAGGTCACCACTGCGTCACAGACACCATACTTCTCCTTCCATATGCGATAGTTGCCTGGCTGAAGTGCATCACGCGCCTCAGACCAACCCAGCTGAGGGTTCCAGTCATTGTTCATAAATCTCAAATGTGGCCACTGCTCCACCATCACCTCACTGATGACCCCAGTACCTGCTCATGGGTCCCACACGCCATCGATGGACTTCCAGTCCACCTCTGTCGCCAGGCGTCTCACCTCTGAAGGCACCGTAATGACAAGCCCCCACTGTAGCGCGCTAGCCTCGCGCACCTGGGCCCTGGTCATATGTCTCAATTCTCCTCGCTTTTCAATCTCTTCTTCAGCCAAGGCAGGCACTAGAGGTGCATCCCTCAATTGCCTTGCCATTGCCTTCTGCTCTCGATACTTCTTGCTCAACACAGTGCGGTGTCCTTCATTCCAATGCCCAGGCATGAAGATTCTCACGGCCTCTGAAAGCTTGTCTTGCCTGCCCCAGTCCACCTGGTCTGGCATGTAGAGGAATAGGTCCTTCTCTTCCAACATCATCTCCCTGGATGAGATAGCCTGCCATGGCTGGAACTTGTTTCCCTTCACCACGCTTCGGGGACCCACGCCCGCTGGCAGCAGGCGCATGTCTGGGGACAGCTTCTCGTTCAACTGTTGCTCCTTCATCCCCAGCCTGTCCTCCAAGACGCAAGAGACCTTAGTCTCCTGGGTCTGCACCTCGGCGTTAGCAGCTTGCATCCTCGTGCCTGAGCACCTAGGGCACAGCCACTCGCCTTCTGGTACCTCCGAGAATGCTGGGGTAAGGCACCACAGATGGTAACCCGTGTTGCACGTGTCGCACAACAACATCTCTGCTTCTCCATCAGCCTTCCTGCATACTTCACACACAAGATGTCTGCTGGGCACGGCTGCGCTGCAGTCCGACTGCGCTGCAGTACGGCGTACTGATCCTTCACCTGCAGATGACACGGTGCAATACTCTGCACAGTGCTCTTCTCCTTCATCTTGGCGGCGTCTTCGAGCACCACCACACCATCTCGCTGTATCTTGACCAACTTGAGGATGGCGGACTTGGTGGCCACTTTCATGCCAATGCGGGGCTTCTGCCAGATGTACACAAAGTCTCCCACCTTGAACTGATGTGGCTTGGGCTCATAACCACCACCTCTTCTGCCTTCATAGTGTAAGGTGTCACGATGCTGCGCAACCTCCAGACTGCAGCCAGCATGCACCATTAGCCGCCTTACCACCTGTGCTCTCTGCAACAAGTCCTTGACTCGGGTGTCCTTGTCGTCACTGACCTCCAGACTGAAGTCCAGGTTAGGCGCTTGCTTCAGATCAGGCGGTACTACTGCCTCTTGGGCAAACAGTAGGGTGGCTACTACCCAAATTCATGGTCCTACCACAAGGACCAATGGGCAATTGCGGCTTCGATCACTAAATCGACTATTTGAGGCACAGGCAACATTTGCACATGATATTTATGAGTTAAATGAATTTTATTTCTTATAGCGGCGGCCCCCATGAGACTTTAGGTGAGTGGTTGAACGACACGCTTTAGGGGTGTAATTTCACCAAAAGCTTGAAGAAAATGGTGGTCCTACCACAAGGACCACCGTTATTTTGAGTATTAGGAGTCACATGGGGGCTCACGGTGATGCTCATGGTTATACATCTTGAGTTTATGACCAAATAAGATAACTGAATCGGTTACTTCGCACCCTCATCATCATTTCCGCTCTATTTCAGCATGGCGCATGTTCAACACAATGCAAATTCCGACTTTAGTGAATTTCGGACTTTAGAAATTGGCATTCATCCATTCTAAAGTGTACACGCCAGTCGAAAAATAAGATATTTGGATGATGTTAGACTTTCAGAAATTCGCAATACATATATACTTGAAGATTTAATGTGCCGCACACACCACGCAACCTTGCGATATATGCCCTCTAGCAAGCAATTATGATGACTGGATGGTCAGCTCGCGTGGCCACTGTTTTAGGGGGGAAACCAACGAGCCAATATATTAGAGGGGAAGCCAACGAGCCAACGAGTCAATATATGCATTCCGACCGGGCCTGCCGCCCAAATATGATTGGGACATATGTATAGGTTCAATTTGATGGTATCCGCGCAGGTGTAGTGTTGATATATGATTGGTAAAAAATTATTGAAGATGCTAAGTCACTAATTTGCCACATTTTGAATGTTCCAAAAAATCCGTTTTGAAAATTTTGAGTGTAGAGGTTTGAAATGCGTTCGTCATGGATATATGGGATGGATATAGGCCAAACCAGCGTTCGAATAAATTAATATAGGACCTATATATACCACCTTTCATTGGTTAGACGCCACAAATCACGGGAGATGGCCAATTAAATTATCGGAACAATGGTCCTCGTGGTAGGACCAAATCGTCGATTTGGTCCTACCACAAGGACTGCGGGGCAGTAGCCAAGGGTGAACGGTGCCACTCCTGTGGACTCCTGGCGGGCTGCGTTGTAACTCAGCACCAATGGCCATAATTATGCTGTCCATATGCTCTGGCCTCTCTGCCACCCGTGCGTGAAGTGCTTGTCCCACGACCGCAGAAGGTGGGTGAAGGCGCTCTTCTAGTACTGTAGCTTGAGCGCCGGTCGCACCCATGGAGCGGCCCTTTCATTGGTCACATACCTCAGCTGCGTGAACTTGCGATCCTCGTCCATGAGATATGCCTCTGCGAACTGAGATGTTTCAGATATCACACATTCGTCATCCTCGAAGATGTAGTACACATGCTTGGCGGTTGGATTCTCCATGCAACGAAGCACATGCGCGGAGCGGAAAGTCGTGTGCGTGCCCAGCATCATCACACAGGTATGCGCCCGTCGACCCTCACCACCAAATTGGATCAAATCGTCGAAGGCCAGCTTAACGGCCCCCAGCAAGTCTGGCGACACAGGCGATCGTTTTGTTGTACCGGCTTGACACACTGCCAGAGACCTCATGAGGGTTCGCCAACCCTCGCCGAGCATAACACTCGCCCAGCTGAAACAGGACGGGGCGATCACGTCTGTCCGCATACTTCACCATGAACACTGTGACGTCGCTATGGGACTTCAACTCCTTCGCCTGGTCAGCGGTCAACCAGGTCCGTGACGATTGGGTGGACGCTTCCCTCACCCTCGTGGCCGCCTCGACAGCCTGCCAATCCGAGCCCACTGAGGAGCATGACGGGGACGGAGACGGTGTCCCAGACGGGGATAGAGGTGGCGTTCCATATGGGGCTTGAGGTGGTGACCATGTCCACGTCCCCGCATCGGAAGGAGGCCCCCCTGCCAGTGCGTCGTCAGACCTGGGGGACGGCGTTGGCGACCCCATCGGCGTGGGGTGTTGTGGTGGTCCTGACAACCTGTCAAGGGCCGATTGCTCATGAACGGGGGACCTGGCACGAGATGGGCCGGCGATCGCGCGGGAAGGTCCTGCCTCTGCGGCAGTAGCGGAAGGCGGTGGCGACCTGTGTCGAGCTGATGGCGGTGGTGACCTGCGCTGAGCCCGTGGCGGTGGCGACCTGCGACGACCTTCGGCTCCAATCGCGTCCAGACCCGATGCTCTTGTGTCAGCACGCCGGAGCATCTTCCTGCCTTCCCCTGCAAGTGCAGGTACTCCTGTGCAGACGCATTGTCAGTGAATACCTTGCCAACCCCGATACCGTCGTCAACCGGGGGCGGGTAGAACTTGATGGGCTTGGATTCTAGCTTGACCAGCTCCAAGGGTGGCCGATTCTGTCCGTCTCTCAACCACGCCTGGTACAGTCCTTTTCTGAGCTGCGGCATGTCCACTGGCTGGAGATACCTGAGCAGCTGATACTCCCACACGCCAGCGCTTTCATACCAGTGAGGAAACTGAAGCTCCTGCAGCAGCTCCTGGCTGTTGTGCACCGCAGCATGATCTAACTTGGACTCCATCAGATCGATGCATTGAGTGGCTGACTCAGGCTGGACGCGCTTGCTCAAGTCCCACACGAGGATGCCGGTGACCTCACCACTGGGATACTTCTGCAGCTCCTTCACCTTGTCCTGTAACATCCTCAGCCGGCTGTTGTCGATCATCGGACCAGTCCGCCTAGGGTAGACGACATCCCGCTTGTTGGACGGTATGTGGGTAGTGTAACTGTCCATGAACATTCACTCGTCATCCTCCTCGTTCCGGTACATCTTCTGATCGATGCCCAACCAGTTGGGCCACTTCAGTTGGTCTTCCCTCACTCATTTCTGCTCACCACACCGGGCAAACTCCACAGGGACGTGTTCCAGGGAAGGTCTCTCTGTCAGGTAATGATGTTTGACAATGCAGCACAGCCACGCAGTGTCGTTCTTGTCTTTGTACAACCGTTGGTTCTTCCACCTGTACGGGCCACTGGCGATGTCCGCACGGATGTCCCAAAGCTTCACTCTGCAGCCTTCCCAAGGGAGCGGGTTCGCACAGAGTCCCACGAGCATGCGCTCCGACTCCTCCTGCCAATTGCTTGTCAGCGATGGTAACGCACTCTTCCGGCGCGCGTCCATGGGACACCTCCAAAAGTGGGCTCGTTGTCGCAGTCCTTGTACGCCTGCGAGCTCGCCAGGCTCCGGTGACGGAGAACGCGACCGTATAGGAGACGCGTGTATGTCATCGATGTGCTCAGAGCGAACCCCGGAGGCAGCGATCCTCCCTTCCTTTTCACTGGAAGGATGGTGCTCTGGCCATCCGTACACCAGATCTGGACCGAAGATCTCTGTCGTTAAGCAAACGATCGGGTCCACTCGCCTGACACTGCTGGGGCGCTTAGGTGATGTCATATCCACCAGGGGAAGAATCACCTGGGTGTCCATGCCCAAGACTGAGGGCGCATGGGACACAGCCACGCCACTCCCGAGCTTGATATCGATCATGAGGGAGTTCTTCAATGGCCCGGTGCCCACCAGCAGATCCCAAGAGTTGTCTCGCTCAAATGTCACGAAGGCACGAAGCCGATGAAGCGTCATGTGCGGCGTGCCTGCTGCCAGTATGACGTCCACGTGACAGTAGTGAGTGAACTTGGTGGGGCTATTGTCACACCTGGTAAACCTGGCTCCAGTGCCAGCCTCGTAGACTGTGAGCCCAAGTCGCCTAACAACGGCGATGGAGATGATGTTGCAGTTGGCACCAGTGTCCATGAGAATGGCCCGGTAGAGCATCAGCTCACCCCCAGAGGACAACGGCGCCAAGCCCTGCTCATGGAGAGTGGCGTTCGCCAGCTAGCATATCGGCTGGACCTGTGCCATTAGCAGCGTCTGCTCCTCGGTCAGGTGGTGCTTCATCTTCATCCTCAAAGCGTCATAGGCGCGGGTCTGAACGGTGCCCGCACGCACATGTCCGTGCTCACTGAAGTCCACTACCCCCAGGTCGCTCACGCAAGCAGCAGCTGCACACCTGGCTGTGGAGCTGTCGACCACACCATCTGGCATCTCGTCCAGTGGCAACTCCCTGTCGTCTAACTGCGCTGCACATGCCGCTGCCCCATTCTCCATCTCCTGCACGGCCGTGATGGGCGAGTCCTTGAGCTGGTGCTCATTGCCCTCGGTGGGATGTCTGACTGTGTCCGTAGGCTCGTTGCCCTCAATCTCCTCAAGGGCTAGAAGGTTCTCGATGTCCTTCGGGAGATCTATAGCGCGCTGCGCCAGCAAGATCGCAGCAATCTGGGAACATGTTCGCGTGGAACTGCGCAGATGAGATGCCAGCAGGTGGAACTTCCTGCTCAAGAGATTTGGAGGGGCAGCTCTGGGCACCTGGGCGTCCTTGTCAAACTCCTCGGGCGTTTTGACCGGGAAGCCCTGCATCTTCTGCGTGTTCCCCAGTGCAACCGCAGCCCTCGCTTGCAGCTCTGGTGCAGGACTTGGCTCAGCGTGGTCACTGGCAACCAACCCTTCATCAGCGGGGCACGCGCACTCGTTCACGTCGTACTCCTCCCGCTCGTTGAAGTTGGAGTCGTACGCAACGTCGTCTTCACCCACATCCGATTGCGCCTGTGCCTCTGCACCTTTGCCTCCCTTGACAGGTCCTGCTGCCTGCAAAGCTGACAACTCCGCAGCGAGCTTCTCCTTCACCTCCGCACTGGCTGCCACCTGCTGCTGCTTGGCCTCCGGCAACTTGAGCCACTCCTCGGTGGTGATGCCCATCTTGTGGTTGTCGAACCGGTGCGCGATGTTGTATTCGCGCATCTTGGCGTTCTTGACCTCGTTCTCGTACTTCGAGTTCTTGCGGATCTTGTGGAAGTCCGGGCGGGGCACGTTCGCGTCACGACACCCAGTGTAGCAGCGCTCTGGGGTATGCCACATGCGCGTGAAGCAGTACTTGCACTGCTTGTCCTTGGGGGCGTCAGGGGGCGGAACTTTGCTGTAGGTGGACTTGGCCCTCTCAGCGTTGTTAGCCTCCCTTGGTGGCTTCTTGTTCGCGTCTTCATTGGCGGGTCGCGGGTGTGGACGGCTCCTTCTTCTTGTGGTCTTTGCGCCTGTCTCCGGTCCTCCTGGCAGAACCAGAGCGTCGCATGGCAGTCACCAGCTCGGGGAGGTCGAGTCCCAGCTGCCTGGCCTCATAGCAGGAGTAGACGCAGCTTGACCTGCGCGTGAGCTCCTGCTGGAGAGTCAGCGCCCAAGCTTCCGCGTCATTCTTCAGCTTGTCCTGGACCTCCACGATGATCCCCAGGTCCTCCCACGTGACCTTGCTGGGGGCGGGGTGGCTGACTCTCAGTTGCTCTGAAACGCGCTCCTTGTACTCTTTGATGCGCAGTCCCTTGACGCACTCCTCGATGTCCTGCCTGACGATGACGTCCTCCACCTTCTTGCCAGCGTTCAGCGCGGACTCCCTGCGCCTGCAGCTCTTCACATACGCGAGGCCATCTTGCTCAGGGGTCTGCGACTTGGCCACCAGCAGGTCCTCCTTCTCCTTGGTGCCCTTCATCAGAAACTTGGCCTCAAGTTCTGCAACGAAAGCCCTCAGAGCCCAGAAATAATGAGCATCTTCAGTGCCATCCACGCCTGTGAGGCCCCTGGTCGAGGTTCCCACCTCTTCCCATTCTCCAGACACTTCACCATCAGCATCACCATCCTTAAACTCTCTGCAGACTGCCCATGTCTCCCCTGGCTTCATCTCATGGAAAGGGGGTAGTGCACAACGCACAGAGCCCTGAAAAGAGTCCCTCTCAGAAATGTCCTTCAGGATGTGAAACGCGTGGGAAGCCATGATGCCATTCTTCACATACGCAGCGCACCACCACTCATAAGCGATCGAAGTGGCATGATCCTCTCCTGCCAAAATAGAGGGCAGGAGATCCCATACTGATCTGTAGTCTGGCCAAGAATTCTTGAGAGCCTGCTTCGCTTCTGCGCTGAGACCCTGGAAAGCTGCTGACCTCATCTGCCTACGTGTCTTCGACTCATGGGCTCGCTGTACTCTTCCCACCAACTCCACAAAACGCCTGATGAACGCTGCTCTATCCTCATTCTTGCCACCAGTGTAACAGAGTTTTGAGTCAATCGTGTCAAGGCCATCACTGTCTCTGTCAGGACGATCCATATCCTCTAAGCTATCGAGTGCAAACAGAACGTTATTGGCTGGGGGCACTGAAGCTGATACGCCTCTGAGCGCTGCGCTTGCTGCTGCTGCTGCTGCTGCTGCTGCTGCTGCTGATACTGGTGTTGGGGGACTGGTTTCTGGGGCCAATCCCTCTGTGCTCATATAGCTGCTGATTCGCCTCTGAGTGCTCCTCTCCCGAGCCAATCGCCGTGCCTCCCGTTCTGCGGACTGGACAGCGGCGGCGCTCAACTCTGTCTCACCCTCCGTGGTCAAGTGCTACGCCAATACGCGACAAGTGAGGCAAAAGAGGTGTGCCTTTTCCCAACGTGAAGCTTATTTACAAGTAGAATGTTGTAGGCTGAATTCAGGCTGGTTTAGGCCAGTGCACAGAGTGCCCCTGGATTCACACTGTTCTGAACAAGAAGAAAGGTAAGACGCGTGTGACCAGCGTGGCAGGCGTTGATGAACCAAGGTCAAAGTGACAAAGAGTCCCCCGCACCGTCCCTTGTGGGGATGCGAAGCGAATGCCCAGGCTCTCCACCACCAACCAGGCTCAAACACCCAGCCACAATAAGCCAAGTCAAACTAGCGTGCTGAGCACACTCTGGCTGCAGTGGTCGCTTGTCACAAATCAGCTGCAAGAACGCAATAAGTATGCCTTGATACTCCAAATCAGCGGTGAATGCAGAATATCCGTACGAAAGGGTCTGAGGCTAAGCCAGTGTGCTGAGCACCCCTGGATTCGCGAAGCCACTGCTCATCAAGAGCACAGCAGTTGTCATAAAAGCTCGTTGCTAACCAAGATAACCAGGAGTAAAAGGTCATTAAGCAGAGCTCGGGCTACTAAGCCAGTGTGCTGAGCACCCCTGGATTCGCGAAGCCACTGCTCATCAAGAGCACAACAGTTGTCATAAAAGCTCGTTGCTAACCAAGATAGCCAGGAGTAAAAGGTCACTAAGCAGAGCTCAGGCTAAGCCAGTGTGCTGAGCACCCCTGGATTCGCGAAGCCACTGCTCATCAGGAAGGTGAAAGGTATCATTAGTGCCTCACCGCAAGTCAAAAGTTGCCAAGAGCTGTAAGAGGACAGAGAAAGGGTCAAACGCTATTCCACCGGTATTCCCAAGATAACCAACGGTGTTCTAAGCTGAGCCAGTGTACTGAGTACCCCTGGATTCACTAGACACCGTTGCCAGAGCAGTCCTTGCTGTATACATAATATATAGAGCTGACTCACTCGCTGCCTTCCAGGCTGATGCCGCTGCTAATTACCTTCTAGTGACACACCTGTTTAGAGCTAGGCCAGTACACCATGGGTGTCCCTGGATTCACTGTCAGACGAGGTGGCCAAGCTAGAGGAACCACAGGATAAGAAGCCACTCATTAGGATAGTAATTAGCTGCTGATTCGCTGTCGCCGCCGCTGTCCAGGCTGATGCCGCTTCTAGTGACATACCTGCTTAGAGTTAGGCCAGTACACCATGGGTGTCCCTGGATTCACTGTCAGACAAGGTGGCCAGGCTAGAGATATTGCAGGATAAGGAACCACTCATTAAGATAGTAATCAACTGCTGATTCGCTGCCGCCGCCGCTGTCCAGGCTGATGCCGCTGCTAATTACCTTCTAGTGACACACCTGCTTAAAGTTAGGCCAGTACACCATGGGTGTCCCTGGATTCACTGTCAGACAAGGTGGCCAGGCTAAAGGTACCGCAAGATAAGAAACTGCTCATTAAGATAGTAATCAACTGCTGATTCGCTGTCGCCACCACTAGGAGCCTTTTCCGTGTAAGCACCGCCAAATAAAAATTGGAAAAAGGGTCCGCCAGTACACTGAGGGTGTCCCTGGAGTCGCCTGTCTCCCGAATCCGCTGTTCTCAACCGCTTTCTACTTGTCGCCAAAGAGCCTCTCACTTCTGAATTCGTATCGAAATAAAAAGCCGCTCCGCGCAGGACATTATTGTTTTGTAAAAAGATAAAAACAGCAGTATAACATATTCATCAAAAGATCAACAAAATAACCAAAGTACGAATTATTGTACAAAACTGTGAGCAGAGCTGTCTTAGCAGTCTAGCACTTGGCACGCGAACAGCCACCTAGCACTTGCGAAGGCAAAACAATAATGAGTCCACTAGTCCTGACCTGCGGTCAGAGCCTACTTATTCTCGAGTCATTGTCACATCTGCAAAAACTGTAACAGGCTTCCGCCCTGAAATCTTCATCTGCCAATAGAATGTCACTATTCTATGCCAGCTTTAATGATGTTACCGTTCCCCTTCTTCTGACTGACACGTCAGTGGCAACATTGTAACTGTCATATCTTCTTATCACTTCGCGGTCATCTCACAGTGACCATATCTTCTTCACCAAGTCTGTTACTCTCGAGCAGTCATCACGCGCGAGGTCTGTCATACTCGTCATAACTGTCACGCCTGTCACTAGCTGGACAAACCCGGCTTCGGTACCACGAGAAGCCGGCGTTTGTTACAATTATACACGCCTCGACAGTGCGCACATGTGCATCCGATTGCCGAGATGGTGAAGCATGATCATATACATACTACCGTCGGTATTTATTTCAAAATTATTAATTATAATACTTGGCACGTGAGCGAGGTGATAGACCATCATTGATTTCGTGTACACACGTACACACATTTCGTGTACACGATCGGCTGTATTGACAATGCTGACACGTAATTATAGAGATACCGAAGGATACCCGTCCAGTATTCAACGGTCACATCTTTTTGGACACACTCGCTGGGGTCCGAGCAAATTTGTGTCGAAGACATTTGTCAATGACCACGTCATGTCAATAACGACTGTTATATGACACGCCCAAACGGCCGAGTACGGTATCAGAATTATGTCAAAGCCATACTCCGATATATCTACCGTACGCCACTTACGAATTGCCAGTATTGTTTTGTGTGTAAACTAACTAGCGGAGTCCAAAGTGCCGCTCAGGTCAGATTCGTTACGTATCGTGCACATATGTATCTGACTACCGACGCAGTGCGACATATTATATACGTGTTAGCATCGATATTGGTAGAACATTACAGTATTCTTTGGTGCGAATATCTGATACGGTCAGCAACCTGTTATATTTTGAGCCAGTATTTACTGGAAACGGGTGCGCCTCGTCACCACGATATCACGTTGCGTACAGTATCGTACGCATACCTTAATCTCACTGTCTAAATGCTTGATATGTAGTCAGTTAATTCCTCCAATCGTTTGCCGCCGATCGCCGCAAATTATGCTAGTTTCTCCTAATCGATAGTTCGTCTATTATCATTAAACCTCCATAAGTTCGTTACGCAGTATGCCATCATGCTGCCTTCTTGCGCATTCAACGATATGCGCGGCGAGGGAAACAAAAACTGGCAAAAAAGTACTTTTCAGGAAGCCCTCAGAGAAATTTTTCTCTGCACCGTGCGCGATATTAATCCGATTCGGCATGTCGAATTCACACCAACCTGTCAAGTGCAAATGTTTGACCTGATATGACATCGCTATGAATCAAAGGATGATATGGCTATTGGGCGATGCATCCCCTTTAACTGCACACTGTCCCGAGAGGGCATTCGCTTCACATGCACTATTGCCTCATTACATAATTCAAAATATCTTAGCATGTCTCCTGTGTCACCCTAGATCACAATCCGCCGATGCGATCCGTCGTGTCAAATAGCATGTGCAGTGCCTCCTCATCAGGTCGCATTTTCTGCACAGTACAGGTAATACCCATCTCCTCACGCCTTGAACCGCATTTAACTCAGAAACATGCACTCTGACAGACACACGCCAATACAGAACCAGTGCAACGGGCCACAAAAATACACTCCTCATGTCAAAGGTAGACCACGTCTTAGAGCCATACCTGGTTGGCATATGCAAGCACGTCAACACCAACCGATACCCCCACAACCTTGAACTTGTGTTCGCCGCTGCTTGTGCTCGAAACGACCTGCAACGTTCATACATCCACCCCTTCTACGCCTGACAATTCTTACCCGAGCATCGACGCAGTCCCTGAACCTGCAAAAGTTTGGAACACGCCTCTGCTGCTCTGCGTGCGCGTTTCAAGAGACGCGTGAGAGCGCATGCATCCCCCCTGCTACGGCAGCTTTGCTTACGCATAGATCTCCTCGCATCTGACTGCATCGCAGGCAGGTGGCCTGCATCTTCAGCCCCGCAGGCCAAAGCGCCATCGCCAAAGGCATCCGCGCTGCGCTCTCGAGGGAGTGGAAACGGGAGCAGGCCAAACGAGGAATGGGCGAATGCACCTGAATCTGCAGTGTGCAGAGAGGACTCCGTGACACCTCCAAGGCGTGCATCGTGGTCATGGACTGCCTCATCTCCCAGTGCGCATCTGTTCCCCTCGACCTCGACTCAGGTGTAACCATGAGATGCGCCATATGGCACTTGAGTCCACAAGTGCGTGTGGGCACGCCTCTGACCGTCAATTCACAGAGGCTCGATTTTGCAACGTGCACAGCCTACATCAAAGTACTACAGGAAAGCAGAAGATCGAAGCCGCGAATCTGATCAGACAGGCAATGCCAGCGTACAACCAGAGATATTGGCATACCAATTGTAGCAGGCTGGCAACTGCAGCCCTCCAAGCAGGTAATCTCCGCATTGCCCATATGCATGTATGACTGCAACCATCCGACCCTCCGCGCAAACAACTCATCAGCAGCCTTCGATATGGTTAAATTGGAGCTTGCAGATTGTTAGAGGTTTTTATGCTGGTAGATCGATCAGAGTTTTCTGAGCCGCCAGATCAAAGTCGGCAGCTGAGTTTAGATCTAAGGGCTTTACACTCGACAGTACTTAGGACTTCCGATCTAGGGAGTCCGCTGCTCTGTCATGTCCCTCAGAAGCTGCGAATCAGCCTAGAAAAAACATTCCAAAAAGAGACTTTCTCTCACACACTAAAGGCATGTGAGAAGAAGGCTATTTTTGATGAAATGCTATGCAGTGTGCCTGCTGGCAATGCCATGTGAAGCGCAAATAAAACCGCACAAAGTGGCATCCTCCACGAGTCTCGCCGAAGCCGCCAATCTCAAAAACGACGCCGCGGCAACACCCATGCCAATGGCGCCTCTGTCCGCGCTCCTAAGGCATTTCGATCTCCGCCATTAGCAGTAAGCGGTGGGAAATGTGAAGCCACCTCTAATATGGCCAAGGTAACGGTGGTATGCTCAATGCCTCCGGATGCCGGGTAGCTCTGGCAATTGACATGGTGGGAAATATGAGGCCACCTTTAATATGGCCAAGGTAACGGTGGTGTTCTCAATGCCTCCGGATGCT
This sequence comes from Cymbomonas tetramitiformis, assembly GCA_001247695.2. Lineage (NCBI taxonomy): Eukaryota > Viridiplantae > Chlorophyta > Pyramimonadophyceae > Pyramimonadales > Pyramimonadaceae > Cymbomonas > Cymbomonas tetramitiformis. The sequence continues at coordinate 5,627 of LGRX02001222.1, read as the reverse complement.
GTGTAGCTCTGGCAATTGACATGGTGGGAAATATGAGGCCACCTTTATATGGCCAAGGTAACGGTGGTATTCTCAATGCCTCCGGATGCCGCGTAGCTCTGGCAAATGATACGGTAGGAAATATGAGGCCATCTTTAATATGGCCAAGGTAACGGTGGTATGCTCAATGCCTCCGGATGCTGCGTAGCTCTGGCAATTGACATGGTAGGAAATATGAGGCCACCTCTAATATGGCCAAGGTAACGGTGGTATGCTCAATGCCTCCGGATGCCGGGTAGCACTGGCAATTGACATGGTGGGAAATATGAGGCCACCTTTAATATGGCCAAGGTAACGGTGGTGTTCTCAATGCCTCCGGATGCTGTGTAGCTCTGGCAATTGACATGGTTTCTCAACCGATGGGCGTACTCTTTGTCCTCGCACCAGTCTCGCCAGAACTTGGCCTCCCTTTGCCCCCCCGTCCTGCTCCACCCCCGTCTCCATCGAGATCCACCCGCCCGCCCAAGGTGCCTTCAGGGCCTCTTCTGCACCGCACGATACATGGGTGGCGATGCACAACCACCGCACGATGCATGGGCGGCGATGCACAACCACCGCACGATGCATGGGCGGCGATGCACAACCACCGCGCACGATATGGGCGGCGTATGCACAACCACCGCACGAGATACATGGCGGCGATGCACAACCACCGCACGAGTACATGCGGGCGGCGATGCAATAACCACCGCACGATACATGGGCGGCGATGCACAACCACCGCACGATACATGGGCGGCGATGACCACCGCACGATATGGGCGGCGAATAACCACCGCACGATACATGGGCGGCGATGCACAACCACCGATACATGGCGGCGATGCAATAAACCACCCGCGACGAGATGTTATTGGGCGGCGCATGCACAACCACCGCATTGGGCGGTGATGCGCCAACCACCGCACGATACATGGGCGGCGATGCACAACCACCGCACGATACATGGGCGGCGATGCAATAACCACCGCAGACGATATATTAAGCGGTGATGCACAAAATCACCGCACGATACAGCGGGCGTGCGGCGATGCACAACCACCGCACGATACATGGGCGGCGATGCACAACCACCGCACGAGTACATGGGCGGCGATGCACAACCACCGCACGATACATGGGCGGCGATGCACAACCACCGCACGATACATGGGCGGCGATGCACAACCACCGCACGATACATGGGCGGCGATGCACAACCACCGCGTTGGACGGGGCATCAAATGATCCCCAGGCAGTCCACCCATGGCCAAAGCTGTGACACCAACGGTACCAAACCAACCCATCAATCTAGATGGGTAGCGCTGACGCTCGCGATGCAACCGGAACAATCGATCTCAAGAACTCCCTTACGCCATGTGACGCCATCTGCAGTCAGTATTGATCACGATCATCGGCCCAGGCGATCCTCGACTTGGCATTTTTCAACGCTTCCGTTCGGGTCGATACAAAAACACAACTTCGCTTTATGTATCACGATGCCGCCGATTTCAGCGATCGCTCCTGATGGCACCACGCGCCAGCTGGCAGCTCCTGATGGCACCACGCGCCAGCTGATAGCTCCTGATGGCACCACGCGCCAGCTGGCAGCTCCTGATGGCACCACGCGCCAGCTGGCAGCTCCTGATGGCACCACGCGCCAGCTGGCAGCTCCTGATGGCACCACGCGCCGGTCTTCCAATGATATCCATTGCGTTCATTTTACTCCCCTTGCCCTGAAGCCTAAACGTTGCATCGCGTCACGGCTCGCACTCATTCATTCGAGTTCAGCAGTGCATTGCGACTAACCGAGGATGCACTTCACTTACCCGGGTTTGCATCCATGAAGAGCTGGAGTTGCGACCGGCACGACCTCACAACAATGCAAACACCTATCAACAAGTGCGTCTAAGCGGGTCTACCTGATTCACAATACGCCGTATCCATGTTCTGCAAGTATCACGGGGAGAGCGCAGCGCACTCCTAGCTCCTCAGGGGGCGCTCGGCGGGGAGTGAGGCGGCGCGAGCTCCTCCGCAAGGCGCACCCGTGGGATGCGCTCGTGTCCACCCGAAGTGTCAAGCGCGATCCGACGTCGTTGGCCAGGTAGCCCGGCTTCCGCACCTTTTAGCGCTCCGCCACCCAAACCCAGCACCGCACACCGAGCGACCACAAATCACTGCTGCAGGCGCCATATGTTTCTTGCACTCTGCACTGCACGTACGTGTCTTGCTCTCTGTACTGCACGCACGTTTCTTGCGCTCTGCACCAAGCCTCGCTGGTGGCGGGTCCCTTCTAAAGCACGCCAGTTTGGCCGGACAAGACAAGGAAAGCCACGTGGCGGGCGCCGAGGTTGATTATGACCCACACCTGCGCCCACTCGGACTGCTCGCTGGTGTCCCATGCGAAGCCCGTTGTGGCGGACTCCTCCGCCAGCGCCCGCAGCTCACTCGCAGTAAAGCAGCGCTTCCTCCAGCACCCGTCGTCCACGTTGCCTGCGTTCCGCCCACCGCTCCCCCCTCCTCTCGCGCCCCTGCCTGTGCGATGTCGCCGCGGTACTTCGCCCAGTGGTGGGATCCCCACTGCGAAGGGGTGGACTCGCTGGCGCATGGCTTGCGGGCGAGGTGATCTGGACGAGACAACCCTTGGGTCTGCTCCACGAGGCGGCCCACAAGCTGCGGCAGGAAGGCGCTGGGGCCACGGTGGCGGCGCCGTACTGGCTGGGGCAATCACGGCTCCACGAGGCGGCCCACAAGCTGCGGCAGGAAGGCGCTGGGGCCACGGTGGTGGCGCCGTACTGGCTGGGCCAATCAAGGCTTCGGGAGCTGGAGGCCATCGCGCACGAGACGGTCATTGTGCCGCGATGGCAGGGCCTCTTTGCTGCCAGCAGGCTGGGCAGGTCCGCGTCGCTCGGGCCGTTCGGCCGGGACGCCGGCATGTTTCACATCCCGGCGCGCCGGTGAGCTGCTGCGCGCAGGGGTCCAGCGCATCGCGAGGACATGGGATTGCCGGGCCCGGCGAAGCGCGCTCGGTAACCTGTGCGGCGGAGGGGATGGCGAAGCTGCAGGTGGAGGCATCGGAGGCGGGTTGGGTGACCGTGCTGGAGCGGACGTGGCTGTCGGAAAGACGTGCGTACCGTGCACGATGCGGCGCTCACACTCGAGCCGGACAGTGGTGAGTGTAGGATTTCGAGAGTTTCGGTTACACAAAAGCAAGCGTAAACTTTCATTATCAAAAGATATATCAGTTCGTAGCTCGAAACGACACGAACATTTGCGCGCCATCATTACTGATTGGGCGATTAGGCGATCTTATGTGAAAGTTCACGAAACAGACTCCTACGTGTCACTGTCGTGTTCATACCGACCGCAGTGACACTCCTGACTACTACAGATGGAGTCATTACGCACTTCCCGATGGTCATCAGTGATCTGACGGCCACGATTAGTTCAGCAGATCTACAGATCTAGATCTAAGGGTTCCACAGTGTTTCTTTAGGGTTTCTTCAGGTTTTGAGCATCCTGACTACTGTACAAGGTCTAGATAGTCATGCTTTACACCAAACTGATCAGGAGCACTTGCAGATTCCAATACCCCTTCTAAAGGGTGACTGTCTACTTGTCCTACTGCCAGTTCTTGGGAATGGTGCCCCTTCAGTCAGCAATATCCAGTTCTTGGGATGGTGCCCCTCCAGCTCCAGAGTATGGGATGGTGCCCCCCTTCAGTCTTCAGTCTTCAGAGGTGGTGTCCTGCAACTTCATGATGCCCAAGCTTTCCCTGTGTTTAAGGAATAGTGGTAGGGGAAGAGGTTTGGTGAAGATGTCCGAGGTGTTGTCCGCTGAGCAGACATACAAGGCTTCCGCTGTGTCGGCCTTCACCAATTCTCGGATGTACATATTCCTGACCTCAATGTGCTTGGATCTGTTGTTGTTGACATAATCGGAGGCCAAATGAATGGCCCCTTGATTGTCACAGTACATAGGCACCGGGTTGCGGATGTCCACCAAGTCGTTCAGCACGTTCATGATGTACTTGATCTCCCGAGCCCCTTCAGACATGGCAATGATCTCAGCCTCGGTAGTCGACAGCGATACACATCTCTGCATGATCGAGGAGAAGATGAGCAAGCTCCCACACAGGTAGACAGCAATGCCAGATGTGGACTTTCTTGTTGTTTTGCAGCCAGCATAGTCAGCATCAGTGTATATGCACATCGGTAGTGCTCCACATGCCAGACCCAGCCCCCTTGGCACAGAAGAGGTTGCTCGTAGCACCAGCTCGTAGCCCATGGTGCCCTTGAGGTATCTGACAACCTGCTTCAGTGCCACAAAGTGCTCTGGGCCATAGGACGCACAGAACCTGGAGAGAGCAGATACAGCTGCCATGATGTCAGGGCGTGAGCACCTTGCAATCCACTGCAGTTGCCCAAGCAGCCCCCTGAATGGGATGGTGGTATCCTTGCCATCAGATGGGGTAAGAGAGCATCCTGGGGACATGGGCAGACTAGCAGGCTTGGCATCCTTGAGTCCATAGGTGTCAATCATCTGGGAGATGTACCCAGTTTGGGAGAGATAGGCCACCCCAGGGCCCCAGCGCACACCAATACCCATCACAAGGTCCAGAACACCCAAGTCCTTGCAGGCATACTGGGAGTTGAAGGCTGCCACGAAGCTGTCATACCACGTGCTACTGTCAGTGGCCACAATGTAGTCATCAACATATGCCAGAATAATGACTGTGATGTCAGAGTCCCTGATGAAATACAGACAGGGTTCAACATCACTGCGCCTCATCCTCCCGTCGTAGGCCATGATGAAAGCATCGCTGGTCTCAAACCACTCTTTGCCCGCTTGCTTCAAGCCATACACCGCCTTGAGGAGCTTGGCACACGTCCTCCCCTGATACTCCAGCCCCCTAGGGAGCTGGACATACAGATCCTCCTCGAGGGTCGAGTTCAGGAAGGCTGTCTCCACATCCATGTGATACACCTGCAGGGAAAGGTTCAGCGCCAGAATGATAACCAGTCTCACCGAAGACAACTGAGTACACGGGGCAAAGGTGTCGAAATAGTCGACACCATACTCCTGCTTGTTGCCCCTCACACACACCCTCGCTTTGCGCTTCTGCAACTGCCTATGCTTGTCCAGCTTGACCTTCAATACCAGAGCCATGTCCAACAGGTGAACCCCAGGGGGCACATCCTCCTTGTCCATCATCTCGAGAGCCCGCTTGACCGTAACCAGGGCCTCCAGCTCTGTCTGGATAGCCTCCATCCACTCATTAGCATCTGGCGCCCCCATAGCTTGCTTGACCCCCTTCGGCTCAGTCACCCCTGGTGGCATCACATCCACTGATCCTCCAGCACACGCCTTCACAGCTGCTGCCAAGCATGTGTGCTCAGGAGGGAAATGCACCTTACCCAATGGCAGATCGATGTGCGTGAAGTTTGTGAGCAGCATCACACAGTATGGGAATGAGCTGGGTCCCACAGCCCGTGCGCATATGATCCCAGCCTCCAGCTTCTCCTTCCCAGCATCCGCCATGACTTCAGTGAACAGTGGGTAGTCGACATTGAGGTCACCATGTTGCATAGCCGAGCGCACAGCACTCA
>LGRX02001221.1:0-24286 GCA_001247695.2 Cymbomonas tetramitiformis | reverse complement strand
CAGGCCTAAGTACTTAGTAAGCTCGTCCTCGCTAGGATTTTCATCCTGGACATTCTGCTTGAAGAAATCTGCTCGAGGGTCAAGAACCACCGCAGTTTGCATGCAAGGATGCTTCACAATTACTACTTGCGACGCGATCTGATCTGCGAGCATGAATGGCTCTTTGGTATCGAACACGGTGTCAGGGTTCTTGGGGTCATCGCAAAAGAAACAGCCAGTGACGCTGTCCGGGCCAACTATGGAGTTCATCCGGTTATACATGGCGATCTTCGCTTTTTGCTGGATTTGACACTGTGTGTGACACTCAAAACTGTCACATGTCACTTCCTATGGTAGGCTGGGTGACCGTCACCAGTAGACGGGAAACACCCGTTAGGTATTTATGTATGCCTCTGATTTATCTATCTCACTTTTACCGTTCTGATTCCGTAACCCTTAACTCAGGGTTTATCTCAACAGTTAGATATATATCACCGCCGAACCATATATCTACCAGGGTTGGCCCCACTTGCGTTTTATTTAGCCACTGCGAGATTGCCACCATGAGTGGCTAAGCTCGGACGCCTGGGATGGGGTGAGGCGCTCCGCGCGTGAGAGTGCCGGCAGTCACGGGTATGGCCTAAATTTTATGGGTTGATTTACGGCACGCCGCACCGGTTGGAGAACGGTTTTCTACGGGTCTTAACGTTGGATTGGTTTACGTTTTCTGGTTGGATCCCACACCGTTGCGTATTGGCCGCCGCTACCACACGACTTCCCTGAATTATTTGATCTCTCACGGCTGCCGTATCGGCGACCCACGCGTTTCTTGGCCGCCCGGAACTGCCGCACATCTCGCGTTCCGTTGCCTCCCTCCGCCCCTTCAGTCCTTCTCAAGATGGTTGCTTCTACTCGAGCCACCGCTAGCATGGCGAATCGCCGACGCGCGCTATCCACGATTTTTGATTCGGCAGCTGCGAGACACGCCAACACTCCAGCCACGCCGCCGGCAGCTCAGCCGGCTGCCAATTCAGCAGGTGCTGCGTTCCTGGCCTCGATGCGGACGCTGCAACGGGAACACTTCGACATGAAGGTCTCCAAGTCCGTTCGCCAAAAGTTATTCGAGGACAAGAACGGGCGATTTTCCGGGACTGAGTGCCACGCGTCCGCGCTCTTCGCCAGGATGGTCTCTGCGCTGCAGACAACATTTGTCACCGCGGAGGACATTGGTTTCGCACCCCTTTTCCTGCTGGACGATGCTACCCTCCCCATCCGCGTGGAGGCCAACGCCTTATTGTTCTCCACGCTCGAGCTCATGGTTGACCCCGCGTCGCCAACAACGGACTGGATGGGTGACGGGAGGGTGACGGGAGGAATTTCCGTGCTTTTCGGTTCGACCTACAACGAACACGTCAAAACACGGCCATACTTGGCCCCTTCCCATTGCAGGTAGGGCAATGCTCGCCCCGGGTTCGTCCCGAGAGCAAGGCAGGCGGTAGGGCCCTACCCGGTCATGCCGTCGCGTTCAATGTCAGTGAAGGTGGCGCGTGCCGGATGATTGTCGTATTCTTCCGTCAGAATGATTCCATCCCAAAAGAGTTCCTCAACTAAATCTATAAACCCATTCGTGGGATTGGCATCCGCCATTCGAGGACACGTTGCCTCTTGAAGGCATCGTCCGCACGCGGCGGCGTCGTCAACCCATCGCCCTCACCCGGAGAATTTGCCAAGCGATATGCAACAGTGGCTCTTTTCGCGGGATTGACCCTCCGTCTCTCCTCCGGAATCCCACCTTGCGCCAATCTCTGTGCGCGGGATGTCATCGCCTATTGTGCCTGCAAACCGCTTTTGCCCACGTACGTAACCTGCTGTACCATCATAAGTATGGCGTAAACATGGCCCTACCTAAGCAGTTTCAACAGCCGAGATGGTGAAACACGGCCTTGTTAGCCTTGTTTTACTGCCAACATTGGGCAAGACGTACATAAAACGGACCATGTTTGATCTGTGTTTAAAAACACGTGGCAAACTTGGCCATTTTTGGGCAATGTTGGCAGTAAAACAAGGCAAACCACGTTGTGTTGCGCCGCTGAAGATGTTTACCTTGTACCTGAGTAGAATTGCCCTGGTATGGCCCGGTTCGAACAGCATTCACGCGAACACAAGGTAGACATCTTCAGCGGCGCACATAGCCCAAATCAATGCCCCAAATGCAAAACCCAATGGGGAAACGACCCAAACATGGTCATGTCTAGACCATACCTTAGGGTGCAGGGGCAAGCGTGGACAAAAATCGGTCATTTTCATGAAAAAAACAAGTTGAGCTCAAAAGAAAGGGGCTTGCTCGCAAAATACGATGGTGAAAACGGCTTGCTCAAATATTCTATGGGCCATTCAGGAATGGTCCAGAAGTGGGAAACCCTTGAAAAAAATATGCACAAAAGAAAGCGCAACAGAAAAAACATGGGTCCCATGACCCGGAATCGCCACTCGCGCAGGTTCAGATCGCCGACCGTTCGCGGACAGGTTCAGACCGTTCAGATCGCGGCGTTCGAAAATCGAGAGTCTTCAGTTTATCCCAGAAGATGCCAGGCGATTACACATTACTCGAGTGATGACACAAAAGACAACGTCGCGCGATCGGGTGAGAGACACGGCATCGATAGCTCGATATCTGATAGCACGTTGACATGCGACATTGCGATAGCCGATGGCAGAGGTGACCGCGTGTCACCGTAGACGTCATGTCATGTCATGTCACCATACTTGTACAGTGCACAGTTCGAGTTGTCAGTCACGGTACTTGTAAACGTTGGAGTTCGAAATTCCTCCTCTTCTCGTTGACCATCTGTACAGTGCAGTGCCTGTCTGCACTGTACAAAATTCTGCTTGCGCTTTTGCTTTTGTTTCCATGCGTTGCTTCTGAATTCATTCTTGCTTTTTCATATTTTCTCCTGCGTGCAAGTACTTGTGCCGTAGTGTCTTTTACGCGCAGATGTAGTTAGATCTGCGCGTATTGAACGTTTACATGGGGTGAACGGGAGATTTTTCCCGCTAGTCCTTTGGACTAGATTTGGTTGGTTCTATTCCAACTCACCCCCTCTAAACTTTCACTCTCCTTAACTTTCTTCTTATTTTTTTCCCCTTTTTTCCCTCGTTACTAACCTCTTTTTCGTTGGCGCTATTTTTCAGATTGACTCGTGAGTTGGACCGGCGAAAACGCGATTCAACCCACGAACGACTCCATCGCCTTCGACTTCTATTCTCCTTTGACCCCTTGTCTTTGAATTGTTTTCGTTTGCGTGCTTGTTTTTTTTTCTCCAGATTTACTAACGATTGGTTCCTTGTCCTTTGATATAGGATGGCTGAAAATTTATGAGGAGCAAGGCACGTGCTCATCAACGACGCCAACACTCGCGTTGTAGATTGTAGATAGGCTTATTGTTTGTATTTTACGAAATAGTTTTCAAGTAGGATTTGTAATGTAGTGAATATTTAGGGAGTAGATTAGAAAATATAGTACTTACGCGATATTGGTTTGTATTAACTGTATTGCATAATGTACTCATTTGTGCGTTAGAACCCATGCTTGTTTGCATTCGTGTGTCCTATCGTATTGAGCATGTAGTTACGTAGTGAGTAAAAAATAGTTTCGAATAGCAATTGCTATTGCCTTGTCGCATTTTCACATATCACATGCATACTTTTCAAAGCACGAAAGCATCAACTAGGAAGTATAGTGCATCCCAACTTGCGGTATGCATACTAAGTTTCAATATGTTGTGCATGCAACATATTGAAACTTAGTATGCAACGCATACATAGCATATCCAATATGTGTGTGTTAAAGCATATCATTAATATGTGTTTGTTATTCGTTGAAAGACCGAATATCTAGGTAGATATGGCCATGTTTACATCGTATTCGATATGCGGTAGATATATACATGGCCATGTTTGATCAGTACTTGAGAATAAACACATGATAGGTAAGGCCATACTTACCCTTGGTTATGTATAAACATGGCCATGTTTGATCATTACTTGAGAATAAACACATGATAGGTAAGGCCAAACTTACCCTTGTTTATGTATAAACATGGCCATACTTACCTTGTACTTGGATATAGATACATAATAGGTAGGGCCCTACTTACCCTTGTTTATGTATAAACATGGCCATACTTACCTTGTACTTGAGTACAGATACATGATAGGTAGGGCCCTACTTACCTTGTTTATGTATAAACATGGCCATACTTACCTTGTATCTACCCAATGTCTAAGTGATTCATGCATTCACGTGCGTACGTATGGTGCGTTAGACATTGGGTAGGTACAAGGTAAGTAAGGCCAAAAACCACGACCAAACATGGCCTTACTTGGGTTGTGTTGCGCCGCTGAAAAACTGACTAAACATGGCCATGTCTGGTCGTGGTTTTTGGCCATCCAGACACAAGGTAGATACAAGGCAAACATGGCCCTACCTACGATTCCTAAATTTGTAGGGTGACGACGGGGCGGAAGAAGTGTTTTTTTAAAAAGTACGTGCTGTCTGCCAGGTGTGTGGAGACAGTCGCGGCGGCTTGAACAATGAAGAGTTCTTCAAGATGCGACGTTCAAAAATACGTTTGACGTGATCCGCATGTTCGTTGCCATCGATGACCCCGCTCATGTGGGATGCCGATTGGTTGTCATGATCCGGGGCTCGGGTGGGATGTGCGATTATGCGATGGAGGTCACATGTCTGGTACCATGTCTGGATGCAGATAGCGGACGGAGATAGCGAAAATTCAGAATGAAAGTTGATGACAGTGTTTCGGGTCAACTGTGACACTGTAATGTTCGTCGCAAACCCATGCCATGTCAGCATGTCTGCCAGGTGACTTTTTTTTGTCGTGTCGCAAACCCATGCCATGTCAGCATGTTGCGAAAGTCTGGAACCTGTCGCATCGCATTTGTCGCGAGGGAGCCACACTTAAGGGCTTTTTGTGGTGCAGTTTTTTAATTTACCAATATATAAATCGAAACTGATCGCGTCGCTGATTGGCTTATCCATCGTCTGCAAACCATCTCGTTTTTGTCGTGTGATCCCTTTCCCTTGTCGTCCCATATTCATGGTGCCTATCTCAGGCGCTCGCACTTCTTATTGGCGGTTATGGGCGATCAGTCCAAAACATCTCATGTAAAACACCCTGAAATCTGTAGCACGTGCGCCTTCCATAATTATACAGAAAAAACGTGCTCCTTGTACGTGCACAGTCAGCTTATGGTATTTCGCGTGTGACCCATATTCATGGAGTTTATCTAATCTCATGGCTCCTCTGATTGGCGATCAGTCGGAAATATCTTTTATACGCCATCTGAAATCTGTCGCGCTGATAACTTCTGCATGAATATCCATAATTCGATACTACGCCCAGGAATATTCTATGCGTCTCTGATTGGCGGCAATGCTCCACCGATTTGTATAACTCTCCTGCTTGCCATCTTAAGGTGACCGGTGTGGACTGCAATATAATTATATATGGGCGGTTACTCCCGATCTGACAGGGAAATCACACTGTTTCCGTAAAAAAGGGCCCCAAAGGTGGACAGTTCTGGTAGTATCGTGTGCGTCGATGTCACTTTTTCCAGGAAAACCTGTTTCGCTCCTATAAGGGAAACGCAGGCCTTGCAGCTTTTTTTTGAAAAAGCTGCGAACCGTCGGTGTATAATGTTGAGTATAATCGGATCTGTTTGCGACACGACAAAAAAAATACACCTCGCGACACAAAAAAGGCGCTTCCCTCTGGCGAGCATCGTTTGCTGGCGCCATGCCATGAAGGCGGCCCCAGCTCGACGTCGACTGCCCCTGAGCCACAGACCTTGCGACTGGACGACTCGCTGGCGCCACGCCACGAAGGCGGACTCGACTCGACGCCGACTGCCTCTGACAAACAGACCCTGAAGTTGGGCGACTTGCTGGGTGACGACCTTCCAGGTCTGGAATGCCAGGTGCCGGAGTTCGCGCTGATGCGCTGACCGGTCCGCCCTGGCCTTCCATGCGACCCACGCAAGCCGCGCGGTTGCGCGCTGACGAGCTAGCAAGGAGACTCTCGCGCGTCGTTGCGCTGAGTCCAGCACCCAGGTGCTCCACTGACCGAGGGCCAATGCAAGCACGGACTGACGTTGCTCTCCTCGGGGCAGCTCAACTCTTCCCTGGTCCCCACTGACTCTGTACCCCGTGGAGGCTGGGTCTGGAGGTCGGGTCGTGACGAGCTCACTGCCGATCCCCTCATACCCTAATCGAGCATACAACGGGGAAGTCCCTTGCCAATCTGGCCTGAGCCGGATGCAGGCCTTGTGATCCCTTGACTGCTGGACGACGTCTAGCAGCTCTGAGCGCCGGACATCGTCGAACTCCTCTTCTGCAGGGGAGCTACAGTCACTAGCTCGGTAAATCTCCAAGCGCCCTGGGGCGCTGGTGAGATTCCCTTGCTCACACCCCACGAGGGGAGAGAGGGAAGGCGTTACCGGTTCCGGCACCGGCTCCTGACGGACGAGCCTACTACCCGCACTCCTGCTGGACGCAGGGGGCGGGGAGAAGGGGGCTGCTGAGGGGTTCAGTCCCTTAGCAGAGCGGTCCGAGTCCGACTATGAGCTGGCGCTCACCGCCGGTGCCGGAGCTCCGGACGACGCACGCTTCCGGCGCGCCGGTTGCCGTAGTGTAGAGCTCAATGCGAGCTCGGACACCGGCTCGGCCTCACTGACTCTCGCTGGTGAGGCGGTTCCCGGTAGTGAGGCCCTGGGTGGCTAGTACCCGACATTTTAGTCATTCCCAAAGGACTAGGCGGAAATGCACATAACTCCTTGAATATTGGGCCCTAGACCTCAACCCTGTGCTTGGAAAAATCATTTGGGACCCGGGCACGCAAGGTGTCTATCATAATAGGATCACGTATTTCCATGATTTGGTACGCCTAATCGAGCCGCAGTTTTAGGGTATATTTTGTTGTAAATTTAATTAAGTTCACTAGTCCTTCAGGAAGGACTAGCCGCGGTATCGTCAATAATGGCCCATTAGATGGATAGGGGGTGGTGTACCACCACCCACACATCAAGTTTATGACCCTATGTAAAGGTTCATAACCGTAAATGGCTTATAATGACGATATACACTAGATTCTGACCCCACTGTAAAAACTGTCGCTAGAAAGTGGCACGCCTGGATGACACCAAATTCCAAATCATTTGTTCGCCGTTCATGCATCGCACAGATAACGATACAGATTTAAAGCTGACTGCTGACGTCACCATTTCACTTGACATTTTATTTCACTTTATTAAGAGAGAATCTAGATTTGGGAAACTGCACACGTCATCATCTCCGATCTCGTCGCACGGAACGTCGATTGACACGAAACGAAACGGTGTGTGCACCCCGAATGCTTTATTTCAAATACGAAATGACAGACACCGTAACAAATAAATACACAAACAACGTTTCGGGTATTTTCTGGATAGCAAAGTAAATTATTTTTCAGCAACACCTTACACATGTCAAGATACACAAAGAACTGTTTACATGAATACTTTAATTGTAAGAGAAGGGCACTCATTTGCCTTTGTCTTTGGCACAACCTACAGCTTTCCGATCACGGTTCATCCTGCAGTTAATCCAACTTGTGGACATGTATGATCAGCAACTCAACAATCGTCACAGAAATTCGAAGATCGCCGCCGGAGTTAGAAGCTTAACAGCGGTTTGAATGCCGCCACAACAGCTGTAGCACATCGTGTGCTTGTGATGGGGCCCTGCGAAGTAATGCAAGAGAACATGCCTCCTCCGGAAAACCGTTGCCACCATTGCCACCATTGTCTTCCAGCAGTGATGGATCAACTTCCCGCGCCTAACAAACGAGGTCCATACACAGGACAGAGCCTCCGAACTAAACAACGAAACGCAGCGAAAGCAGCTGGAAAGGAACGGAGCGAATACACCCGGAAAATTAAAGATCTGCCCACAGTACTTTCCTGCGAGACACAAACTGAGTTGCAAACGGATCGGGTCTCCTGCGGCACACAGACGGAACCTGAGCTGCCCATCGCCTGCCATACTGCCGAGACACAGAGTGAGATGACGTTTGCAAGTTTCGATTTCAGGCAAACTATCCCCACTGCTCTCCATAGCGCTTCAACCAACGGTACTGCAGGCATAAAAAGAAAACGAGTCAGAAAAAAAACAACCGGACCAGGTCGAGGATGTCCACAAGTAGCGAGAAAGTCGGGGGTGAGTGATAGGCAAATGCAGAGGAGAACTCAGTGGGCACGCAAAGCACTTCACCCAGCCGTGCTAAAAGCAGGCAGATGCTTCGGAGCAGACTTTTCAGCAAGAGCGCTTGCAGTTTCCAGAGTAGCGGGGCGAGCTTCCGGATCCGGATCACTTTTCGGCAAGTGTGCTCACAAGGCAGTGAGTGATAGAAGTAAAGAAGTTTTAGCGAAGGAGGCACAGAATAGTTTGACGGCGAACTTCTTCCGGGCCCCAACACCAATAGACCCGAGCGATATAGCTGCGAATGCCAAGGACTTTACCTGTACAAGAAACAATATCAAATCTCTTCACTCTATTTTGACCGAAGCAAACCGTGCAGTAATAGACAAAAGATTGTCGCAGCTGAAGAGGGAAACGCACATGGAGAATAGACTTTGAAGATTACTCCATAGTAGTTATCGGAAAACTGACTTGGAGATTGTATCTCTATGAGATTTCCAACAGCTATTGACCGGCATGCTAACGTAGGAGCCCGATTCAGAGTAGTCCGTGAACTAGCTGACACGGCAGACACGGTGTAACCGCATGACACTCGCGGTTGCCAAGAGCGAAGCATAGGAAGGACCGACTTCTTGCGGCCTCTAACCAAAATTCCACCTCTCGTCATTCCAGGCTCAGAAGTAGCTGCGACGACGGGCTGGCAAAGGTTTGAGGCCAACACATTCGATATGCTGGGAAAATGCGCTCTCAAGGATAGGGGAAGATCGTTGTCGCCGGTCAACATATCGTGCAGGACCGCAGACACTTCAGCGGGGCTGTGCTCCGAACAAATTGTCTGAAAAACTCTTTTTCGGCTGTCGGAATTCATTATTTTATGAGACTGCCGGGGGTTCTGCTTCTGGAAAATATTAGTTCGCCGCAGGGCACTCGACTTGTTGAGCAGCTTGAGCATCAGCAGGAAGTGGTGAAGTTCCGTCTTCGAGATGTGACACATCACACAAGCCGCTTGAAAACTGTTCGATGCAAACAACATTGATCGTTAGATCTGTCGATATATTGGCTTTTGATGACGTGTCTTAAAGTCATGCAATGTGTGAAAATAAGTCCGTGTGAGAGACCTTCCAAGAACAGTGAAATGGGTGAATAAATTAGAATTAAACATATTCACATAATTACCTCTGCCGCCGGATCTCGCTTCAGTCTATCTTACGTTCTCAATTCGATCTGAATGGTTTTGGATTCGGTCTCCTCCAAGATGACAAACGCCAAAAAACGCCAAATTTTGGCGTTTTGCTCGACGGGCCTCACTGTGAACAGCGACAGACACGATGACATGACGGATGACGATGGCACGTTCTAGGGCACAAAAAAATGGTTCCACTCAGAAAGTGGTGTTATGCTCTCAGCGCATGGCAAACACCACTACTAAGACGGAAATGCCGAATTGTGACATTTTTCGACCCAAAATTCGAGCAAAATATTCAATAACACGCGCCCTAATGGTTAGAAAATTCCCTAAAAATTACCGAGGTATAGTTTGAAGTCATATTTATGCATCACTATGCTCACTATTGGTAATATGTCTCATAGACCACATGGTATGGGCCATGCAAAGCTGCAATTTGGGCAATGTGGCACCATACTTAAGCAGTTCCCGCTGATATAAATATGACAAGTACCACCGAAAAGTAGCCATATAGCGACCAATGGCATAATCCCAACTCGCCACCACGCCCACCTATCATTCGGTAGGCTATACTTGTGCAATATTACCACTTGCGGCACCTATCTGACACGTAGAGATCTCCCAAAAAAATCATGAAAACAGTTACTAAAATCAGCTCACCAGTTTTCTTGGACTGACTAGAAATATGGGGGTACATGCCACGTGTGCATCCAACGACATCAATATACGTGGTCCCCCGACCAATGGCGGGCAAAGGGACTTGATTTAGGTCATATAGATCATACCTTAACGGTACCAGGGTCACCACCATTGGCTAGAGCGTCTAAAAATATTCCGCCGCGCTAGTCCTTCACGAAGGACTAGATTTCAGTTTAGTCCTTCAGGACGGACCGTCGGGTACTAGCCATGGGGGGCTCACCCGACAACCCCGGGTGGGCCCTCAGAGGCGTATACACCGGTGTAGCCTCGGGGGCTCCACCGCCGTATTGGCGTGCGAGGACACGCCGCACCCCCTCTCATCGGAGCGCCAATCCCGGCCGTCCGACCTGCCAGCCGCGCCCCAGAACTCCGAAGAGCCCTGACCGACTGACAGGCCCGCAGCGCGAGATCCCGACTGACCGGAACCGCCGGCCGAGCCGGGAGCGGCGCCGGCCCGACCCCTCCCGCGACGACCCGACCGACCGAGGAATTCCTCTCCATCCGAATACATTATGCGTGCAATCTCGTGCAATCTAAGTGGGAGTGCCTTATGCTACGCGCGGCAACCAGCACCCGCCGATCCAGAAATTCACCACTTGTGCGCGAGCACAAGCAGCTCACACCGGCCGAAGCGCGGTAATTCCCGGATAAGAGGGGACTAGAAGACTCAAACTAGAGGCACGCGAGATCTCAAACCGACCCGGAATTTCAGCAAAAGCTACGCAAGATTTAAAAAAAATTGCGCAGCGCTTCCGCCGCGAAGGGTCGGAATTGCCGAAAAACTGAGACGATTTGCTCTCGGGACACCTGCGAAGTGCTAAAATACGGCTCACGGCCGCGATTGCTTATGCGTGCTAAGAAAAGGGCAACGCGCGCACCCCAAAAGAATTGTCGTCGAGCTGAATTCCTTCACCCGGACGCGGCTCCAAGGGGACCTGGGACCATCAAACGCAACCGCCGCCGCGGAACGCAAGCCCAAGCACAGGCATTCCCGATTTCGTAGAAGGCGCTACGGGCTAGCTAAACTCGCAAGGCAAGGTTCCATCTAATCAGAATTGCGCAAAAGATCAAGGAAGCGACGCGGAAAAACGGACTAATTACCATTATGTAGGAGGCTACACTCCAGCTTCTTCACTTCTTTACACTTTCGGGCTTAACTATTACTAACTATTAAACGACCGCACGAGGTATGATTTCGATACTACGGCGGTCAACTATCCGGAATATGCTTTCTATATTCACTTCAAGTTATGCTTTCAATGTATGCTTTCAATACAAATATACAGCGGTTACGGTTTCGTACTTTTGGTGTTACTCTTATCTCAGTTCAGTTCTCATCTCCGAAACTGGTTACACTTAGAGCTCTTATACATTCATGAACTCTTTCCATAACTCAACTGTACTGAGTACTCCGTACAACAGGCTAGGCACCTCACATCAACATCATTCTGATCGGTCCTACTGTACTCCATACTGAGTACTCTTTATAGTTGTAGTTGCGTTTTGTACTTAGCCGTTTTTCTTGCTCTTGTGCTTGCCTCCTAGCACATCCAGCACAACCGATTTCCAGATCTGAAAGAGGGGGTCACTGAAAATACGGCAGGTCGCGGAGCGCAGCAGGCCTGCGAGATTCCAGGCTGGCGGCGGTTGCTGCTCAGAAATTCAACAGTCAAAGAATGACGTTAGGCGCCAAAGTGGGGTCACAACTCCCATCAAAATGGCTAAATTTCCGGGGACACAAATTCCGGAAAAGAGGTTGTCGCTGCTGGGGTCACCACTCCCCAGCTTTAGCGAGAGGAGGTCGCAGCGGCCGCGAAGGCTAAGATCCTCGCGAAAAACCATGCCGGCTGTAAAAATGAAGCTAGAGAAGGCGGGAATCCTCAAAATTGAGTATTTCAGAACCTGAAAACTGCAGAGGAAGCGTTAGCGAGGCCCATATAACCTCATGAGAACCACGATATCTACTAGCTACATAGAGGGGTACGGAAAGGCGATGCGATGACTGCAGGTTGAACACAGGCAGTGAAAGGACTCGAGGATACTATTACAGGAGTAAGGAGTGGCGGCTTATACGCCGCCAAATTATTACTGATGGGAGATTGTCTACGGAGAGGGGCGCGTGTCGCAGTGTCATCATCATAGCGTGTGACACAGCGACCGCGACTACGATGCTTCAGGTTGAGTGACACGAGGAGTCGCCTACTACTAGATACTACTATAGGGTACCTAATATTGTACTCTACATGACCCTCCCCCCCCCCGTTATGGGGGGCGGATAAACGTCGGTCCGCCCATGAGACTTATCGAACTGGATTGATTCGAAGTAGAATTGATCAGAATTGATGGATTTACAAGATTGATCAATGATGATCGACGGATATATGCATGAGTGAAAAATATCGAAATCGATTGATATGCCCGTAGTACACCCAACCGATACAATGCCTTGGTCCGCACACGGCTGGACGAATAAAGTCTAAATATCTCACAATCGATTCAAATAGTACTTTTCAAATGACGGTATACATCTGTCATATAGTATGCACGGCCGACATAGTAATGGTGCATTCGGTATGCGTTTGTCAGTTTCGAAATGTTCTTTCGGCTTCGTCATAACCGAGCTCTGATTGGTTACATATCGAAATAAGTTGCCGATTGGCAAGTGCCACATGATACCCTATTTTCTGGTGTGTCATCGGGCGTACTCGCAAACCATGTTCTTCGGTGCAGCCATTATTGCAAAGATTTTCTGGTCTGCACGGTTTTCTTTTCAACAAATTGATATTTCCATATCTAGCTCTGTCAGAGCCTCATCGAACAATATCCAAAGATCGCTATTCAATATATAATTATGAATCCCGCACAGGATCTTGCAAAAGCAAGCGAGCGTGAATCAAGGGATCCAGTACTATCCAACAACCCAAGAATTCGCCCGGACTAACACTGCCCTTCTCCTTCAGGGCGTTGGCACTCTGATCTATGCTCTCTGCACGGCGCTTTAATCTTGCGTCCGCCTGCAGTGCATGCCGCAGCACCGTACAAAGTTTGCTCTTGCACTGCACGCTAGTAAAATTTACAAGATCCCGTCGCCCATTTTTGCCCACCAATGTCACTGTGTGCATCTGTGGATCAAAACACTTTACAAGCCACGTGGCAAAGCTACGCAGAGCCTCTCCCCAATCTCTGCCCGCATCGCGCTGCTTTGACAGGTGCTCCCCTAACAGAACACCGAGCTTGAAGGATCCAACCCCCCCAGTGAAGGGCTTGTCCAGGCCGTGCTGCGCGGTGAGCAGCTTGAGCGCAAGCAGCAAGGGCTTGAAGCCATCCACCTC
Organism: Cymbomonas tetramitiformis; assembly: GCA_001247695.2. NCBI lineage: Eukaryota > Viridiplantae > Chlorophyta > Pyramimonadophyceae > Pyramimonadales > Pyramimonadaceae > Cymbomonas > Cymbomonas tetramitiformis. The sequence goes on along the minus strand of LGRX02001221.1, from coordinate 10,836 downwards.
ACAGTAACTGAGAGCCACACCAGCCTCCTCACACGCTCTCAGAATGACTTCTTGTCACCAACTTGACCCACCATGCCACCCACCTCAATGATCTCCCATCCCATAAAATCAGGGCAAGGACAAGTTGGCATACAGAGTAAGCGATGCGCTTCCACCTGGATGAGCAGTGCTGGGAGGTTTGATCGCGCGGAGTGAGCCGTGGCAAGGGGGCAAGGCCTTGCTCAATGCAGAAGGACACCTCGAATGCGATCTCGCACGCGTGAATGTGTTGAGCGGATTTGGTAGCTTGATGGCATGGGAGTAAGCACAGTGGAGAGGTGTGGATTCGATGCACTTGTGTCAACAGACAAGCTTAGAAGTGAGCGATGCATTCCACATTTGATATACGAGCGTAACCAAGTGTAAAGACAGCATCGTCGCCAGGGAACAAAGGAACAACTGCGCTATCCCTTCCCATGCCTGCTGAAGGGGCCTGCTGGAGAACCCTGTAACGATTCTGTGCGTGCAAAGGGCGCAAGTGCCTTTTATCGTGCTTGATTCAAGCGCGGGTTGAGCGCGCAGCGCGACGCTGCGGTGCTCACTGCCGGCGGGGTAAGTGAGTGTGGCGGTATGTCACAGCACGTCATACGCGGTGCTCACTGCCGGCGGGGTAAGTGAGTGTAGCGGTATGTCACAGCACGTCATACGCGGTGCTCACTGCCGGCGGGGTAAGTGAGTGTAACGGTATGTCATAGCACGTCATATGCGGTGCTCACTGCCGGCGGGGTAAGTGAGTGTGGCGGTATGTCACAGCACATCGTACACACTGGGTGGTGTCCGAGTGGAACTCACGTCGGGGTGGGGATGGTCTCGCCAGCAGGTTGGCGCAAATGGAAGATTCTTTCGGGTGTAGGCTGTTTTCTTGGCAGGGCAGCGCAAGGGGGGGCTTCTCTGGGGTGCAGGCTGTTTTCTTGGCAGGGCAGCGCAGGGGGCTTCTCTGGGGTGTAGGCTGTTTTCTTGGCAGGGCAGCGCAAGGGGGGCTTCTCTGGGGTGCAGGCTGTTTTCTTGGCAGGGCAGCGCAAGGGGGGGCTTCTCTTTACATCATCCAAATCTGCAGCTCTTTACATGATTGAGGCAGACTGCAAAGGATCGGCCGGTAGGTCAAGGCCGGGCGCCTACCACTGGAGAGACGGCTCCGGCGGTTGTGCTCCGTCTATGCCTCCCGTTATTGACACGTCCACGGCGGCACCAGAAACGCGGTCAAGGAAGGAAAGTATGGGAACCCGGGCGGAGAGCTTGGCTTCGAGGCGGTGCACCCACCGGTGCCGCTGCAGAGCCCTTTGTACAGTTCGCAGCGCTTCCCGATGCCCCGGCGCTGCCTGTGGGGCTTCACTGCCTGCCTCCCTACGTAGATAACGTAGCCGCTCAGCTCGCCGCGCGGAATCGCTGGCGGCGGGGCCCAGTTCCAGGCGTAGGTCTACGTCACTCGCAAAGGTGGCCAGCCCAGTCGCCTCCGAGCCGTATATATGTACACCCAGGATGGCACCGAGAAGTTCCGACTGGGACTTCGCTACATCGCCTACACGGGTAGCGAGCGCCGCCCTCGCGGCCCGCTCGCTCGCACTGGGTACCACTGCATCCGCAAGGGCGACGAGTTCGGCGTGCAGTGTGGGCGGGACATCAGCTGGCAGCCACGCAGGTCGAACCTCCTGCTCCTCCCCATCCCCTTGACTTTCCCGGCCACTTCGCGCGGTGGAGGCCGGGTTTCTAGCAGCGGGGATTTCCAGATTGTGCGCGCAGCATAGGCGGCATGGACAGATGAGCCGGGCGAGGTTGGACTTATGCTCGCAAGGGGGCGCAGCGCCGCAGCGCGCGCAAGGCGATACTGATCGGCGTCGCAGCGGAGGCGACCTCGACCAAGAGGCTCCCTCGCACTGGGAGCTGCTCTTGTATGACGAACTGCGCGAGGAGGAGCGTCGCCGTTTGCCCTCCCGCCGGGTATGCTCCTCGTCCGACGAACTGCTTGAATAGGAGTTCTGGCTATTCTTGTCCTTTCTACGGCTTTGTCTCCGTGTGCGGTCGCCGCTGCTCCACCCGCGATCACTGCTGCTACTCAAGCTATCCAGGTCGCTGCGCCCCGTCACCTTTGAGTCCTGGTCCCTGCGGCTGCTGTTGGATCTCCTCCTCCCTGCTCTAGATCTTGTTACCCTGTGGCTTCGACGAGTAGAGTGGCGTTCGCGGTCGCGTTTGCGGTTGCGGCTGCGGTCTGAGTTGCCAGAGCTCGAACTTCTTCCGTGCCGTCTCACCGCTTTCTGTCCTAGTTTGCGGCTGCGGCTGCGGCTGCGGCTGCGGCTGCGGGTCTTTAAGGCACGATTTGTGGTTTTAATCAGTTCGGCACCGTTCACTTCTCTCTTACTACCGTCTACACACCAGGCATCGGACTCCTGATCCTCGTCGTCATCACTGCCGTACGCCGCCGAAACAAGACCTTGCATCGCGGAATGAAAGAAGGGTGGCAAAGAATATCCGTTCGGCTCGTTCTCAGATATCGCGTTTTCGTAACGTTAAGACTAAACTCAAAATATGCAGCATAAGAGTGCAGCATTCGACAAACGCGGACAAGAAAAAATGCGACTCTCTCTCTCGCCCACCCCCTTTCGGTTTGATTCTTTTTCTCCTCTTCCTTTTTCCCTTGGTTTTCTTTCCTTTTTAATCACCGGGGGGTGGGCTTCAGTTACGGGTGGCTCCTAGCCCCCGCCACTACGGACTCCCGGTACGACACTATTTATTGTTCATTTTTTACTATTTATTAATCATTTTTCATTATTTTATTAATTATTGTCGCCTGCTTTTTCTTTGGCTCTCGGATTGATTTTACAGCAGATTCCTTTCTCCCCCTTCCCCTTCCCCGCTCCTTTACTCCTATGTCATCTGCGGGATCGCACACACTCGCTCGATCGCTTCCTTTGTCGATCACACCTCCTCTCCCCGCCCACATCCTGTTCCCTTTTTAATTTTCCTTGCCTCCTTTCATCTCCTCCTCGGTGCATTCTTTGTGCTGCATCCTCTCTTGTCCTTGCTGTGACTAGAATCTCTAATCCCTAATTATCCTGCCCTTTGATCACTCTGCTCACCGGTGCTTCCGTTCCACCTCGACGCCGCGCCCTCGCACTCCGACGCTCCGACGCGCCTCGCTCGTGCTCCTGCCTGTTTGCTTCGTGCCTGCTCCCAACTTGAACGGTACGCTCTTCACTCCCTTTTGCCCTCACACAGAGGTCACTGCCTCCCTTGTGCTCCATCTTCTAGAGTTTTTTGCTTAGCACCTAGCCTTTTCTCTAGATGTCACCCTGCTGAAAAGTGGGTTGAGCCCCTTTGTGGGCGCGCTATAGTAGAGGGAGTAGCCCCTAGTGTTTTCACTAGCCTGCTTTGCAGGGTTACCGCACTCTCAGGACTTTGTCCCTTCTGCTAGCGTAAATGTTTTATTATTATTATTCCCTCACACACACACTGACACTGCATGCACCCTAGGCATACGAACCGGCATATAGAGCACTGAGAGTCACAACCCACAGTGCCACGGGGCCCGGGCAGCATGCACTCCTTCTTCCCCTCAATTCTCCCTGCCTGATTCTCTTTGCCCTACTCTCCCTGCTTGGTCCGTCAGGTCTCCTGCTTGATCCGTCATCGTCGGTCAGTTTAGAGCTTGGCGTTATGTCCGGGGAGCCTAGTGCGAGTTGGGAAACCTTGGTGATCACGTGCACTGTGCCTTGGTTTCCCCTGCAATTCTTTGTGGCTTTCACTCGTCTAGGTCCGAGCACCCCTGCTGGAGCCTCCGATCCCAGCACACTATTCACGGGGACGCACGGTGCAGTGTCGAGAGTCAGAATCGACTTCCCCAACCGGCTTTGGGCGTAGGGTCGTTGTCGTTCCCTTGTTCCTTGTCTCTCTGCCTTCCTTCTTGCCCTTAACTCCTCACCCTGCTTGATCCTGATCTCTCTCTTCCCTCTCTCCCTGTTTTGATATCTGATCCTCTGGTTTTGATCTTTGATCTTTGTGCTAGGCTAGGTGGGCGAGAGTCTCCCTCCTCCCCTCCCTTGGTTTAGGGTTGTTAGACTCGGGACTTGTGAACCACTTTGGTGAGGCCACCTCGCGAAAGTGGTGCGCGAAAGTGGTTCATAAAATCCACACTGCTTGTAACACGTAACGTGCTCGGTATATTAATTATTTTCGAAATATCTACATATAAATCAGATTTGGGATAGACCGTTTTTCTGACATGGCATGCCTCTTCCACGTAGGAGTGGCGATCGGAATCAGGAGAGATAACGACACTTCTTCAATCGCGGGTTCCATTTCTCGCGTCGACCTCGAAAAGATGGGGTCGTTTGAATTAATATCTTTACGAAATTCAGATCCTCCACTCAAACGCACTCAGTCATTCGATCTAATGGTGAAGCTTCAATCGGTACACGGTCTCCCCCTTGATGCTTGATGACTAGTTTGAAATTCTTCAGCAAGCAATACATCACTGCAGTGGTGTTTGATTTCGCCGAGAGCCTCGTATAGTTCAAGTTCAAGTGCCTAGAAATGTCTGAGAATGAGAACCCAAACACGCCAGCTTCAGAGCCATTATCAGATAGCGTGTCGGGACACACGGACGTATTTAAGCACCGTGGAGTTCAGGCTATCACAGGATCCGCAGTAGTTGACTCAGTTGCTGATGAGTTTGAGGAGTGTGCAGACGACGAAGAGTTGCTCGTATTTCAGCGCAATGGTGATTTTGATGCGAGGAGATCTGATGCCACTGGGCTAAGTGATATGTCCATAAGTGTCGCAAGTGGCGATGCCGACTCAGGGTCTGATACCGCCGAGGACGGGGAAACTTTGTCCGGGACGCATTCGCACGAGGAATCCAATGTTTCAGAGGGTTCTGGGGGCAGTGACGATGTGTCCGCTGGCGCACGCAATGAAGATATGGAATTGCCGGATTGGCTGAAGGACACAAAGAAAGAACCCGAGCCAGCTCATGGCCTCCCGATGAACGTGTCACAGTGGTCCTTAGGACTTGGGACGCGTGAGGTAATTTTTTACGGTATTTCAGCCGGCGAATTGTCGCGGTGTTGCTATGTAGACAAGGCCAACGTTAAAATCGTAGCTTCAGGCCGTTTGTCAGGCGGAGCGAGAACGAGAGTATCTCGAGTGCTAGAAATAGAGCGCTTTAGATTCCTGAACACAGATAGTTCCGACGATAATTCAAGAGTCGCGAGCATTTCGGATCCCACTATTGACCACTTATTGACTCATGATTGGTTTCAGAAGGAGGGCTGACAGCCTTAGGGTAACGAAAACATGTGATTTCCTTGTCACTTGGTTTTGACGCCTGCTGGTTTTGCTGAGTACCTATCCCACAAGTTCAACAACGCCATTCTTTTGGCCGAGTTCCCGATTATTCGCCCTTCACGCGCAACAGAACCACAGTCAGGCAGATTCATCAAAGAGAAAGGCATGTCGAAAATAGCCGTTGCCATTGATGTAGTGCCTAAGTTTTATCCCGAGGCTTGGGACGAAAATACCATCGGACCACTCTGGCAAGACATCACACACCGCTGTTGTTTTCCGCCTTGGGCAGACAAGCAGATACTAGCGCGTGGTATTGATAGCCTCCTCACCATAATTGCATTTCGTCTCACCTCGCTGGCAACTGTTGCCGCCGCAAACGTTCACAACCCATTACATTTATTGGATCAACCGCCTGGGTGGCGCGAATGCCACCATTTGCCCAAGTCTCCTCACATCGACCTTTTGAACAAGTTGTTTAAATTCGGTTCAGAAGAGCGGATGGACACCGACCTTGGGCCTTTATTTTGGTCGACTCAAAAGTTTGGTGATGGCGTATGGACAAAGGTGACCCAGGCCACAACGTCATATCGTCCGCAGGTGAGTGCTTGAGCTTCAATGAGTTCCTTCGTTTCTATTTGGATCTCGCGAGGACCTCGCGAGGCTAACAAAATGAACAACGGAGTGCGTGTTTCCTTGCACACTTACATTGCATCCTTGTCCACCCCGTGCTCAAGTTCACAGTCGTAGTGTTTCTTCCTTGCTTGAGCAAGGTCATCCTTAAAGTTCGTTCCGCTGCTCTGTGAATCTGACAACTCCACGACACTTCGAAGGAATGCGCTAACGCGCTTAACTTGAGGAGAGGAAGGGCCTAGCTTATCCACATCCACTGCAATAAGGCTAAACGGATCGTTGTTTTCAAGGGAGCTTCCATTATCGTTGCCGTCCTGAAATCCGACGTCCCTCATACTCCAAGCGCTATGGTATATGTGGGGCACACCGCTGGCGTTTAGCTCGCATAAACAGTGCGCTAACAAGTACGATAATATATGAAATGATATTTGCATCGCAGTAGAAAACGAGCTAGTCGGGTGAAAACCTAGTCTGGGTCTTCAAAGTTCATCGTAAAGTTCACAATCCCAGTCACCGATGGTCTTCAAAATTAAAAGTATCTACAGATCTCTCAGACATCATCGTGCATTTCGGTCCATGCATCTCAGGGATCCCTAGAGTGGGGATATATATTATTTAAAAATCAGCAGATCATCACCAATAAAAACGTGGATTATTGCTGACGAGACACCATCTTCGCGACCATAAGACCTGCATTTAAACCAATGGAATATGCACAAATAGCGAATGTATCCAATGAATTTCAAGATATCGCCCCGAGATCTTCAAAATCATTACGTTCAATTTATATGACATTTTGTCCAATATACGTTTTATACCCAAGGCAAAATTCTGCTTTCACCGCCAGATTGAAAACTCTAAACTGTGAATCTTGCGGTTCGAAGCACTCTTGAGAGTGAAAATCGGTTCTCTACCCCCTTCGACCCTAGAAGCCCTAAGGGATACCCCCCCTACGAAAGGTACTCACGAAAGTGGAATTAAGGGTTTTTGGCTCACCAAAGTGTACTCGGTCGATGCGAATACTCGATTTCTTGACAAAAAGATGCGCCTCGTCGAGATCTTTCCATCGATCCGCGACTTTAGTATTCGCATCGACCGAGATCACTTTGGTGAAGATCCGCACCCTTTGGTGAATCACGAAACCTGGTTTGGTGATTCACAGAAGTGGTTTTCCACTTTCGTGCACCACTTTCGTGAGGTGGCCTCACCAAAGTGGTTCACAGGTCCTGAGGAGCTTACACGTCTCTCATGCCGACAGCCCAGGTCGCCTTCTGTGAAGCAGCATAAAAGCAGTGTTGTGACCACGGTGGCCACTTGGACTTGGAGAATGAAGTATCCTAAGTCGAGGATAATTGTCCATCCACTTTAGTTTATGTTTTCTCTATTGATTACGATTGCAGGCGGCCTAGGGCTAATAGCCAGGTAAGATCCTGGCGTGGGTTTTATTATCCCTGTTGGGAATCTACGCATTCTACTCAACTTCGTGACTGTCACCTCGCGTCTCAGGCGAGGCGAGGCGAGGGTACAGTAACGGGACGGGAGCACGCGACGCGACGGGACCTTTCGTTTTCTTTTCGTTTTGGCTAGAGCCTTATCCTATCGTCAATCGTATCGGCATGGCTCACGGTTCACCAATCTACGGTTCAACCGTATCTCGACTCTCGAGAGGTTTCGCTTGTAATTTAGTATGAGTAATTGAGTATCGAGAATATCACTCCAGACCAAGCCTTCGGCAAGCGAAGGGGTAGTTTATACCCCTTGCTCCAGACTGAGACTCGAGACTCGAGACTGCAGACTCGACTGAATGACTCACTAGACCAAGCGCAAGGGATATAAACTATACCCCTTGCACTAGACTACTGTCTGTCGTGTGACACACGACAGTTCAGTTTCGAGTTTGAGTATCAGACTATCAGAAGTACCAGTGGATCAGTACTCGCCTGAAGATCCTGAGTACTGATCTTTATGTCGGGGGAATGGGAGCTGGTGCAGGCACATCGGGGGAATTAACTTTAATCCCATGATCTGACGTAGAGTACTCATTTCGTTCGATCGTACGTAGTTTACTGCAAGTTTAATCCCACATCTGACAAGCATTGGCATTTCGCTATCCGAAGCGTTCAAAACTATTGTAAGCTACTGTTCGCCCTCTTCCGAGCAGCGCAGGGATTCAAAACTGTAGCGGTAAGCTTATTTTCCAGCCTCTGAAAAAGTCTTCAACCAAGATACTACAGTAAAGGCCCACCTATAAGAAAACAGAGCCGTGGGGGTAGCGGCTGGCTTTCTTAAGTTTGCGCCCCCGATTTGATTGTCAGCGGTGCTTTCTATCATACTTAAGAGTTGCTTAACAGTGGCGGAATATCTACTCCAAAAGTCCAGCGGCTGCTTTCTTAGTGTTTTCTTAAGTTTTGGCGAAAAATCCAGCGGCTGTTTTCTTATAGGTGGAGTTTCTTATAGGTGGGCCTTTACTGTACCGCATATTTTGTGATTTCTGTTTCGCTTTCTTCGTTGCAGGTTCTTATGGGTGCAAACGGCAACAAGCGCGACAAGCGCCCGAAGATCAATGCACCCTTTCGAGCGAGTCGAGTAAGCAATATGCTTGATGCATTCAAACGTGGAGCGATAGCAATCACCTGTGTTGTTTGTCGAGCTGAGGCACAAGGAAGAAGGGTCCATCGCTCACATGACTATCGCCAAGGATGTAGGAAAGCAGGAAGGCCTCGCTCGAGTACAAAGGGCAATTCCAACCTCACACTTTGTGGGCTCGCTCGCTCTACCTCACTCGTCAGCACCTTCCGATGATCCAACCTCCCCAGTCTTCACCACGCAAGACAAGGGAAATTGGCACAAGCCAACTCCCAACGATATTCGTGAGTTCTTCTGCCAAAGATATCGAAACGCTCTGCAACAGCCCCTTATTAGGATTCCAGACTCTAGAAGTCAGCCGAAACAAAAGATGTCGTGGACAGTGTCCGATGTCAACCACTTCTTTCGTCGACATCAATCGGCCGCAACCGTTCCTACTCCTCACAATGGTAATTCACCTTATTCTTTGTCATATGTGATGGCTTACGTTTCCTTTTTCTACACATCTCTTATCACATGGTTAAACAAATAGTTTTCGCATAGGTATGCATGTTCCATACCTGCATATCCACTCATTATGCATATTCTCTTGCATAGTTCGAGTTGTGGAGTGTTGCAGGCACTCTTGCACCAACAAGTCCTTCGACCTTTGCTTTAAGCGAGGACCTTGAGGTCATAGCCCTTCAACCAGAAATGTTTCCGCCTACGCCAGTTGAGAGCAACGCTACAACATTCTCTGCAAGTGATTTCTCAACTTACTTGTCCTCCCCTTCATTCATGCAAGGGTACAACGCCACACCACCCTTGGAGATTGAAGAGTGGCTCGTGCGCCTTGGGGTGGCCATGGCCCAATCCACTGAGGAAGTGCAATTCTTACTGTATCTACCTACCGCCAGCGCCACAGACATACATGAGTCCTTTGGGATTCCCCCTACTCAAACCCCCTCTTGCCCCAAAAAGCAACTCACACCCTCTACCTCCACCGTTCCCCCTATCATAGTTGACGAACTTTTGAAGTTGCAAGATGCTTCCAAGCATGGAACTCTGCCCTTCCCAATCACAGCCCAACTACACTACTCCATTCCTCCACCTCCTAAGATTACTGCCCTGGGCCACATCGCAAAACCAGAACCCATCAACCACCTCTTTTTTGGGTGCAACCTCTACTACCTCGATCTCAAAGCCATGCGCACCACGTTTCTTCCCGGCGGCATCGTTCCTTGTGCCAACCCTGAATGTCACCATCCCGACACCCACTTCCAATATGTCGGCATACAACGTTTCGGAGCGTCTGGCGTGACACCCATCCTCCGCGTTGATGGTTACTACGATTACATCACTAGCGTCCACCGCCAATGCCATACATGCGGTGCAGCATCCTACGTTCACGACCCACGCGTGTTGCGCCGCTTGCCCTTGGCTGTGCAAGGGGAGATTGACATGGAGATCGGTGTCACCGTCTTGCTCGGCGTGATGTTCACGCGGGGTGCCGCGGACACCATGCGCTTGTTGTGCCCTAAGGGCATGGCAATCAAGACCGTTGGCGTTGTCTTGCTAGCACCACACCCCCGTTAAGCAGTACACCCGCCGAGAGATCCACTACTACTCCCACGGCATCTCTTGGCTCACCTACATGCAGGTAGGCCACCAACACCTCCAACCAGCAAAAGCTTGAGTTCTAGTGTGAGCAAGATGAATCAGACAAGGCTTCCCCTTAGTTAGCATGCTTTGAGGGGTGTGTGCTCCTTTACGCTTGCCATTGCAGTCACTAGTGGGAGAGAAGCCTTGGGGTAAGAAGACCCAACTCCAACAAAGGCAGCTACATGAGTTGAGAGAGTTGTATGTCACCACCTCCCACCTCACCTTTAAGGTGGTGCCGCTGCTCACAAAAGAACTTGCTGGCATACGTCCCATATCATATGACTACCTCAGAAAGCTTCATCAGGATGTGCTTGCGGCCACCGCCACATTCCGCCGTCGTAAGCTACAAGGTGTGGTGGCCAGCAACTCAGATTGCTTTGACGTCACATACTTCACTGGGTCCGCCGTTGGCAAGAAAGGCATTGCTACACATGTGGTGGAAACAGGTGAACTGGCTAATGCGGTGGGTGTACCCAGTGAGGCCTTGGATCATAAGTTATTAACCATGTTGCAGGTAGACCACGCTTGCACTATCCTTCATTGATCTCCCTGTGTTGTTGTGCATGCAGCTCCACCCCTGTGCCGCATTCCTTGTGCCTGCCCCTTTGCTGTCAACAGCTCCTCCCCTCTCCCACACCCCTTGCGCTTGCCCCTCTGCAG